>JAFBJT010005705.1:30228-45011 GCA_016785325.1 Chascanopsetta lugubris
TAGCCCCCCCCCCCCGGCTCTGTTTGTCCTTGGGCCCGACAGACTCCTTTATCTTGTTCAGGTGTCTGGGTCGGACACGAGATCTCTCCGACTGCCTTTGAGTCACAGTTCAGAGCCATTACAGTAACAGGACGGAGCGGAGGGGAGGTAACTCGCCGGCTGCAGGTTGACGCGGCACATTGACTGTGAAACCTCAGGCCGATCGCGTCCTTCCATCCGATGCCTGCATCACGTGTTGTCCTTCGCCCCTGGTTTGAAGTCTTAAAGTCAAATGTGTGTGTACGATTTGGCGACGTCTAGAGGTGAGGTTGCGGCGTGTTGTATCCATCAGCTCACCCCTCTGGGCCTGCAGGAGAACCTGTGCTGGACCTCAGTTGTCATTCGGTGACTCCAGGTCATTTCATATCAGATTCAGAACTTTCGTTCATAATTCACCCGGAATGATTCTTTATTCTCCCGAGCTCACCCAGCACTTTCTGAGTCCGAGTGAGAGTGGAAAAACATATTCCGCAGCAGATGGACATGGAAGTGCTCACCGGCCGACCATGCGGGTAATGGGGGAAACTGTTCGGTGCTGTAAAACGCCAGAGGCCACGTTCGCCCTCTCTTATTTCCAGGTTAAACTATGAGGGGAACATTAGCGTGAAGCCTTTGGGCTTCGCATGACAGAGTTTTAATACAACGGCGTTGCTGTTCATTGATCGGATCGCGAAACTGGGAACAGACGCAGAAGTCAGAGTCAAGATGTTCCACAGGCAGGGAGACTTTTCAAGTCAGAGCTGTGGTGGGAAGGCGCATCAAAGAGAATTTATAGGCCTTTTAAAGGAGTCGTTTGTCACTTTCATTCAGAGTGAAGGTGGTGAGTGGAATATAAGTGCTGAGTCATGAAGAAGGAAACATGGCATTTGATTGGATGGATTTGATTTCCAGCTATGAGATTAAATGGGATGAGAAAATATGGAGCCCAAATCACAAAGTAGAGAGGAGATGACGGTGGGAGTCGTGAGGACTCAGGTCTGGTCGTCTCTTACCGGTTTGAAGTCGAGACCCGTTTAAGACGGTGTGTTGGAAATAAAGCTCAGAGACTCAGAGTGTGGATGTAACATTGGTACGTTTGAACCAAAAGCAGATTATCACCTCATCACAGCAAACACTTCATCATGTGTATGATGTAGGTCACACTCAACACGACGCGATGGAGGAGTTCAATCCAAGGTCAAGTCAAAGTTAAAACACACACATCAAGTGATAGAGTGATAGAACATTTTCATCCTGAATTTTGNNNNATTTGACCTTGTCATCTATTTAGATGGGTCTTTGTTTTTGGATTTTATAATGAATTATTATATTATAATATATTTTTTGTAGCAGTTGAATAAGGATTCAAATAAAGCCATTTAAATGACAAACATTTGATATAGTATGTTTTTACATGAGTAACACAGTACTCATAATTTGGTAATAAGTTTGAGCAACAATGAAATCTGAGGAGACAATTGGGAACCGAAAGAGCCGGCTCTTTTGAGTGAGCCGAGTTAAAAGAACCGATTCTCTGAAAAGATTGATCACCTCACTCTCACTCTTCTGAACGCGCAGGAGAACTTAAAACACAAAAGATCTTTAGTATATTCACTCAGGGCTACTATAAAACATGGCGGCCCCCATAGGGTGGACCCACTCCTGATGTAAACATACATCAATGGGCTCATTTAAGAGTAATGGTGGAAAAATAATAATGTATTAAGGTGATTATAAATTCATGAAAATGTCAGTATATATTTGTTTTGTAACATTTTTAGAAGTGACAAAAATCTTACACACTGCACCTTTAACTGCAGCTACAGCATGATATTGTTGAAATTGCATATGTTGTTGTAGATCTGCTCTTATCTGACAGGTCTTTTATCGAGAGGAGGAGGAAGTGTCTCATTTCCACCTTCTAGTGATTACACTTGGAAACGTCTGTCGTAGGAATGAATGAATGGTTGTGGGTTTTTTTAATCCATGTGAGTAAATGAATGCATTTATCACATCAGGGGGTGTATGAATGCACCCACACCATTTCCTGTTTATAAGAATTCATACGTGTCTGACGGATTGTTTCCACAGGATAGAAACAAACACAACCAGTCTCATTAGGATCCCAAGCCAATCACCCTGCCTCTGTGTATCACTACACCTGCTCTCTGAGCTATAAATAGACGGTAGATGGCCAATTCCCTCATGTCACGCAGCTCAAGTTCAAAAACAAAGAGAAGACACAGTCCACAAAGACAGATGAGGGTGTGGTCTATGTTAATCGGCACTTGAAATCTAGATTTCAGAGTGGTTCCTGGTCATTGGGTAAGTCACCAGTAAATAGATTGCTTAATACCCCTCGATTAAATTATATTATGTCTTGATACTGATTTTGATGTAATATATCTGAATCTGTACTTTTCCTAATCTTCTGCAGTGTGTAAGATTTGGTGACATCTAGTGGTGAGGTTGCATGCTGTATCCATCGCCTCACCATTATCCTTATGAGAATACAGGAGAATCTATGGTAGCGCTCAAAAAATGTTTTGCATGTTCACTCTGGGTCACTGCGAAAACATGGCGGCTCCTGTAGAGAGGACCCGCTCCTCATGTAGATATACATTAACAGGCTCTTTTAACGGTCATGGAAACAAAAATACATTTAGGTGATTATAAAAATGTTAGCATATAATTGTTTTGTAATATTTCTTTCTAATAATGTAAGTGACAAAAATGACATAACTTGACAGAACCATAATTCACCTTTAATGTCAAACTACAAAATAAAGGATAAGTTGCTCAACTCATTCTCCAAAATGACTGAAAGAAAAGTAACATGTTTGTGCACAGGACGTTTCTGTCTGGTGACTTAACTTTGTCAGTTGCTCTGAGTAGCTCACATTTTCACATGGAACTACTGCCACTCAGTGGTAGAAATTATGAACTGCAACCGGATACACTGTGTTGGGTTTGGCGGTCAAAAATTCCAAAAGAAGTTAGTCTGGTCCCTGACCGCGTGCCATTATTATAGAGAAAGTGCTGAGCATGCAAATGCACCGTGTTTACATGGATGAGAAGATAAGTGAACTATTAGGAGCCTTGAGAGTTTATCAGGCAAAAAGTGATAAACAAGGTCCAAGGTCGGGTGTTGTATTTTGGAAGTGCTGTGTGTGTGTAACTGAGCATCCTGTCATGCTCATTCATGAGAACTGTTATAAGTCATTTTTCAAACTTTGAAAATGTAAAAAGAAAAGTGAATCATAGTAAAAAAAAATAAAAAAAGCACGGACAAAGAAGTGCAATACGTGATGTATATGAAATCCATGAATGAAACTCTGCAGCAGAATAATAATTTCGAATCCCCGTGGCTGATCGAGCCCCACCCACATTTACACGAAAACCTTTGCAGATCTAATCCCATCCTCATTTTACACGTCCCATCCTGTCAGAGGTTGTGTGGCCAGATTGTCGGTCGAGATACTTCAGCAAAACTTGCAGCATCGACAGAAAGCAACACCCCCACCATGTGACAGGAAGCCTGCACGCTCTCTCTGAGACGACTGCGGCTGTAACCGTTTGAGGCTTTGCACCAACCACCATAAACACTGCAAGACATTTGCACAGACACTGACACCAGATTGAATGCAGACTCCATATCTTTCATGCTTAACGGTCACATAGTCCACTTTAACATGGCGCATATGCAACAGATTTTGTGATTCACGCTGTATATGGTGATCATAGAATTAGGCTGACTGGAATAAGAGAGGGGACGTTGGATGATTCATTTCTGTTATTAAGATCAACATCAGTACCTGGATGACACACTCAGAATATCTGCTCTGTTTCAGGGTGAGATGATGTCATTTCTGTGAACCTGTGGTTAGTTACTTTGTTTAGAATAAATAGAGGCCAAGAACAATCTATTCTATCCTAGCTGGTTGATTTCCACATGTATACTATTTGGGCACATTTAAAGGTGCAGTGTGTAAGATTTGGTGACATCTAGAGGTGAAGTTGCATGTTGTATCCATCACCTCACCCTCGACCTGCTGAGCATGAGGGAGAACCTATGGTTAAAACTCAATGGATGTTTAGTACGTCCACTCTGGGCTACTGTAAAAACATGGCGGACCCCCCAGAGAGGACCCTTCCCTCATGTAAATAGGGGGAATGGAGAAAAAAACATTTTGGTGATTACAAATGAATTCAAATGTCCATATGTGTTTCTTTTGCAATATTTTTAGAAGAGACTAAAATGACCCAAATCGTACACAGTGCACCTTTAAGTTATGATCCACATTGAAATTCCTTTTTGATTCTTTTTGTCCGATGTCATTTTAACTTGTCCCTGGTCAAATGAGGTTGTGGCAGTCCACATTCAATTCAGTGTCAGCTGCAGATTGTGTTGAGCCAGGTGAGACCCGTACTGTGGGCGGCTCCTCCAAAGCTGTGCAGAAGAAGCTGGACTGAACCATCAACCTTCACCCCCTGCAGACCCCTCTGACCCTGCAGGTGGTGGGTTCAGCGGCGTCACAGTGGGTCTGTAGCTGAGTGGCGGTGAGTCTAAATGTGATTTGTGTGAGTCGACAGCAGCTAAATCACAGTGTGCTGCATATCCTGCAGGTGCTGATGAATGAGGGCTCCATGTTGGAGCGTCAGGGGGAGCACAGTGCTGACTCCGACAGGTGGGTGTTCATTACGGAGCACAGAAAGAATAATACAATAAAAATCAATGATTTTAGATTAGATTGTCACCCATTTGTGTTGTTTTATCAACTTGCATCATACACATATGATGTCATCAGCATAAACAACACACTGATCTGACTCACTATTTTCCAATTCATTTGTTTACAGTAACACCAAGTATATCTGATCATTTATATAT
The DNA here is from genome assembly GCA_016785325.1 of Chascanopsetta lugubris. Taxonomy (NCBI): domain Eukaryota; kingdom Metazoa; phylum Chordata; class Actinopteri; order Pleuronectiformes; family Bothidae; genus Chascanopsetta; species Chascanopsetta lugubris. Next base: position 35,138 of record JAFBJT010005705.1, read on the forward strand.
ATATATATATATAGATACATATATATATACTGTACATACACACACACATTTTTTAGCTGATCATATTTCAGCTGTTTTTGTTTGTTTACAGGAAAACTAAGTGCAACAACATTTTACTATATTACTGTTTTAGCTTGCATTGAAGGTAAAGCACCTTTATTGTCACTACACAGTGAGAAGTATGATGCAATTGCAAGGTCAGAGTGGAGGCTCAGTCCTGAGCCACTGTTACTGAGCATACCACCATTTTGGGGCAACCTAACCAAAAGTGCTGAACATGCATGTTTTTTGAGAGTGGGAGAACACCTGTATGGGACACTTGTTTTTGTGTTGTTGTTATTTTTTTTTTTATCCAAGAGGGTGTGGCCTCTTTGGGTAACACCTGGGCTGATCGTTCACGCCCTGTGGATGCTGCGACAACGCCATGGGCCCACTCCCAGTTCAACCTGAGCTCCGCCTCTTCGCCCATATTTGAATGAACCAGGAAGTAGGAGTGGTTAGGCACCGGTCGTACGACTCGCCCACAAACGGCCCCCCAAGCACTCTGCGGAAACCCATCGGAGACGTCATGGACGCCGGGTCCGTGTTTATGTACAGTCTATGAGTAATCTATGATCGTCGACCTCAATACAAAGCAAACGCAGTGACTCTCTCGATTTTCAATCGCATCAAAACTTTATCCTATAGCCTCACGCAGGTGAACAGTGGCAAACCGACACGGCCCAACACAAGCTGCTGCTACTTCGGAGGGAAGTGAACACGGAGTGATCCCACTCCCACGCTTGTTCTCATGAAAGCCTGTGTCTCCTCCTCCTGTGGAATCAGTAATAATAACCCAGTGTGGGTCCAGGTTCTTCTCTCTGCGCCACCACCACCTCCTCTCATCCCCTCTGACCTCCCCGTCGAAGTCCTAAAACTCGCTCTCCCCCGTTGTTGACGTGCCGCTCGAAGACGCCGTGTGTGGTGCATTGGGGTCAGGACGGGATCAGTTGATGTGATGGGAGCTGTGGCTCACGAGTGCAGCGTGGATCTGTCAGCGGGTGTGGATGTTCTCCGCTAACACTTGGAAACATTCCTGAATGGAAATGAGTGTTTGGTTGTGCGTGGGGGCCCCGAGCTTGAAATCTCTGATTGTCTGATTGTATATAAGCCCATCTTCACACGTGTGGATGCATTTGTCTTCTGTGGTGCTTCCAGGCGAACATGCGGTTTGATGTACAGTATGGATGAATGCATGTGTGCATGCGTATCTTCACAGGACAGATCTGTGTGTGTGTGTATGCGTGTGTGCGTGCGTGTGTTTACACGAGCACAAAGTGTCTTCTAAGGATCCCAGCCAATCACTCATGCCTCTGTGTGCCGGCACACCTGCTCTCTGTGTTATAAATAGACGGTGGATGCATCAATTCCCCGGTGTCACGCAGCTCGCACTCAAAAACTTTGTGTTTTGACAGAAGGGAGAAGACACACTTCACACAGACACACCGGAGGTTGTGTGTCGCTGCACTCTCACGGTGTGCGTCGCATGTAGTAGTTCCTCGCCAGCACCTCATCGAATGTAAAGAAGTGAAGAAAGTGAATTGTGACAGGTGTACAAAGTTAAATGCAACTGCTCTTTGGTTGGTCTTAGTTTCAATTTGTAGGTTATTTACATTATTCCTCAAAATGTAATAATGAAGGAATAATAAAGTTGTGGGCCACAATTGTCATCATTTTGGCCTTTTCATGGAGGAAAGTGCTGTTTTCTGTGAAGTTCTTGCAATAATCTAGTGCAGATGGAGTCCAACATAGGGCAAATAATTCCATTGTGTTCTAGTTTATTCTCACAGTGAATTTCTGTGTATGGTTTCCCTGTAATTGCTCCTACTTTAACTTTTATTCTGCACTTGATCATTTTGCTTTTGTTTTGTCTTGTTTGAGCAAACCGACACACACACACACACACACACACACACACACACACACACACACACACACACACACACACACACACACCCTCCCGTTTTACTCAAACAAATCGATTCTATGTACCACTTCGTCTTGATGACACAGATTATTTTTGCCATTCAACATATATTGTGGCCATGTGACGTGAGAACTCCGTTGTCCCACTGCTCCATTTGCTGCCGTCTGACGAGGAGAGGAGGTTCGACACCTGCTGCTTAGTGCCCACGTTCTATCCTTCACAGCTCCATGTGGTGTGGTCCTAAGAGTGAATGTTCAGCCTGACAGCATCGTCACACTGCCTCACAAATAAAGGTTGGATGTATGTTTGCTTTTGTCATTAACAGTCTTCAGAGTGGAGCGAGCAGCAGGAAGTGGTGGCCACGCCCGCTCAGTCGACAACACACCAGTAAAAGGATGGGAACAGAGCAGGGAGGAATTCACATATTCTATCAAGGTAGACAAATGTTATATTCTTATATTATTATTATTGATGCTACTATTGTTACCGTGTCACTATCATGATCGTTAGTTATGCTATTGATAGCACTTCTAACATGGTCTCATGTGCAATAACTCATCGCTCCCTCTCTGATAGTTTCCTTATATACTGTAAATATCTCTGTATCTTGAGCTGCTGTGGATCAATAAAGTTTACATCATTATGTACATCATGTATCACTAAGGTTTTATTCAATCTTATCTTATCCTTAAGCTTATCGATGTACACATTGAATCGTGTGTGTCGCAAAACATTAAATACACACGTGTGACATGATTTTAAAGAGAAAACTAAAAAACAATTACACCCAAGTGGATGTCATTGGAGAAATGTAAGAATTAATTCGACGTGGTGAACTCTTTTTATGAATATCACTGTTGTGTGATACAAGGCCAATGAAATACGCGTCCATGGCGCTGGATGTACAGCACCCAGTAAGCATATTAACACACATGTACAGTGTCCACACGCCGTTTTGCAGAGGGATCCACCATCAAAGTATGACCATCCATCGCTTTATCCTCGATTCCTTTTTCCGCCCGCTATCAAACAATGACCCCTTCTCCAGCTGCCATTATCCGGACTCGCCCCCTCCTTCCAAAACAGGTCATCTTAGTTTTTCAACTTGACAATCTCCTGCTGGCCTGGCTTATCCACACCACATTCCTTTCTCCTTCCCTTACCCCTGGAAGAAAAGAGACAGAGACAAGGGGATTTGCCTCACGGTAGGTAGCTGTTTTATGTGAAGCATATGAGACGAGCGAGAAGAAAGGAGAGAGGTTTTTTGGTGAGGCTTGGCAAAGAGAGCTAGGAGCCCACTCGAGGAGCAGCGGGTCTTAGAGCTGGATGATTTGTTTGGAGAAGCCCTCTTCAGCCAAAAGGAGGATTAGCTGCACACAGGTTCCCATGGAACCCAAGCGAGGTGGAGAGGGCTTTCAGAGGGCATGGTTACACATACATGCGCGCATGTAAATGCACATGCTGGAAACATGTGCACGTACAGGAAACACAAACGGCAACGAGCGCACACACAGGAAGACAGGGCCGTCCTTCACATGCTCTGTACTTTCTTATAGCTGCATTGAGACCGCAGGTGAGTCTGTGTGTACAAGACACATCATAAACCAAGCTACTATAGAATATCAAGGGCACGTTGATGATCGTCTTTTTGGAAATTGACTAAAATGTCCAAGTTGTATTTCAATTTATTATTATTTATTATGAATTTTTCAAAACCGTATTAAAAGGGGATTTGAGTAAAAACACTCTGATATCCAGAGTATCTGACACACTCACTGGGCATCACACCTCTGCGTTTTCAAAGCTTGAGCAATTCCAGATATGGTGCGACTGCTGCCATCTGCTGGACAAAGGGAAGACTTGTATTTTTGTTGAACAAGTCGAAGGAGTTGGACAAGTCGCATTGTTTAGTTTAAGAAGGAAAAAATGATCTCATGTTTGATCTATTATGTTTGATGTCTTATTCCATGTAAATGTTTTAGTGTGCTTGTCTTCATCTGTATATTTCACTTCTCATTCATTCACTCTCTCAACTTCCTTCAGGTACAGATTGTTTCTGATGACTCAGCTGAATGAGTGGGGGAAATGAGACAAAATTACAGTGGGTGGTGTGTCACTTTGTGAAGCTACATCCACAGTAATCAGGGTGGCAGCTCTTAATAGATCCTGAATATGGATCAAGGACCATGATGTCATCATTTCTTGACACCTGCTAGTGTTTTGCATTGACTGTAAATTTACAGTATATTTGTGTTACTACATTTTCTTAAAAAAAAAAAAAAAATAGGAAAAACCTGAACACATTTCAACAGTGATTTGTTTTGAAACTAAAATGTGTCAATGTGGATTTTTAGCCCCTGGTGATGAGATGGTGACATCCCATAGTCTCATGACCAGGAGTGGACAACCATCCCAACAGGGCAGTAAATGGCAAACTGTAGTTGCTATGGTGATGATAAGCATCTGCAGCAGCCTCCACCACCCTGCACCAGTCAGGGCTGTGTGGTGTGGTGTGCAGTACCAGTGTGACTGGAGCTGGTGACAGATGCCTCAAAACTCAACAGGCTCCTCAGAGTAGTCAGGAGGAGAGGCCAGACAAAGACATACTATAAACAACAACAACAACAACAACAACAACAAGTCCTACTCCCTCTACACCTGCTGCTCTGCTGAGGAGGAGGAGTTCAGCAGGAGGTCTCACACAAGGAGACGCAGGAAAGAAGAAGGTCAGATAGTTGTGTGTGTGTGTGTGTGTGTGTGTGTGTGTGTGTGTGTGTGTGTTCATTTGAATGCAAGCTTTTCTCATTGACAAGATTGCATATATGCAAAATTGTACATGTTCTCTCATTGTGTGTGCGTGTGTGTGTGTATGTGTATGTCTACGTATCCAACCACACAAACACACCTGAAACTTGACCCACTGATGTACTATGTATCTGTCCACACACACGCACACACACACACACTCACGTTAGTTTGCAAAAATTTTCAAAAAATTAACAAAAGTACAACTTTTAGAAACACAGGGGAATTCTGTCTCTTCCTGTATCAGCCTATTGCTCTCAGTGAGTGTGAACTTCATTGTAAAACTGTAAAGACAATGTGGTTGGACAACATTTTTTTGAATATCGTTTACATGCTCATGCTGGTGGACTCCCATTAACCCAGCAACTGGCGTAAGCCCCGCCCTCCCCAATTCCTGTGGTTTTCCGCAGCAACCTGGGAAATCTGCCGTCCCTTTCATCAACAAGTGCAGCGCCCGGACAACTGGTAGCACCACTGTCAACACCTCCGTGTCCATGCCCCGCCCAGCTCCGCTCAGCCTTGTGGCAAACATAGAGCAGATTAGCATGCCGACGCTTCGCTTCCCAAACCTCTCTGACAGCATTAGCACATGCTAAGTCAAGGGCGCACGTCAGAGCCAGCTGTCAAGTGGCGGGAATTCCTGGTGCTTGGCCCAAGGACGCTCCCACCGTTCGTAGCCGTGGCGTGCCGCGGCGGCTACCACGTCAGGCGATAACTCGGCATTGCTAACAGTTTAGCTTGGATCTCCTGGCATGTTGGGGGGCGGGGGGGGGGGGGGGGGTCCTTCTACAATGACCGCTGCTTTAAATTCACACAGCTGTCAAGTGGCGGGAATTCCTGGTGCTTGGCCCAAGGACGCTCCCACCGTTCGTAGCCGTGGCGTGCCGCGGCGGCTACCACGTCAGGCGATAACTTGGCATTGCTAACAGTTTAGCTTGGATCTCCTGGCATGTTGGGGGGCGGGGGGGGGGTGTTCCTTCTACAATGACGGCTGCTTTAAATTCACACTGCGATATGGGATTGTCACCTGTCACACAGCACTGTGTCTGAGCAGGAGGTCAAGGGACAGCAGGTGGGACAGGGGACAGGGGGTTTACTGCGAAATGGCCCAAACTCTTTAAATCATAAGGTCAGTTTGAACCTCATGAATATTGAAGAGTGTTAGTTGAAGTTGCAAAGGTCCGTGTCGAGACCGAGGAGCAACCTCCGGTGCAGACGGATGAAGCCCACAGGAAAGTGAAAAAGCGTGCAGTTCACAGGGTGGCCACTAGAGGCTGGCTCCCATTGACTCCCATGTTAAAATGGTCGTCTTCAGAGCTGAATGAAACATGTTTAAAGCCTGGTACAAACTATGGGTTTGGTCTCAATCAGTCATATGTTTTGCTGTGACATCTGTACGGGGGTAAACCTTTTTCTAACTCGCATATTTTTATCGTATCGACGTTTGAAATTGTGCATAATTAAGGGCGTGGCCTCTTGACTGACACCTGGGATGACCTGGCACAGACTGAGGGTGATGCAAAGCACCATGGGCCCTTGGTATGATATTAAAATGACCTACTGATATATTTAGGTCTTTTCTGTACATTTTAAAAGTTTTTTTTTTTTAAAGCTTCTTAAAGGTGCAGTGTGTAACATTTTGCAATTTTTTGTCACTTCTAAGAATATTACAAAACAATTACATACCAACATTTTCATGAATTTATAATCACCCATATGTTTTATTCTTTCTCCATTATCATGAGCCCTTTATTGTATATTTACATCAGGATTCACGTCCTCTCTCTCCTCATACATGCTGCACCTTTAACATTTGACCTAAATCCATGTGAGTGAGCATACAACACACACACACACACACACACACACACACACACACACACACACACACACACACACACACACACACACACACACACACACACACACACACACAATCCCGGGCCTCTTAAATTCTTTTCAGAGGGAGGATCTCATCTGGTTTCGATCCTCTCTCTGTCTTTCCACAGTGTCCATCTTTACCTTCACTTCAGTGGGAGCGTCGCTAACTTCTGCAGTGCGTGAGAACAACAATAAGACACACCGGCAGAATCCAACATGAAGGTAATGGCTGGCCTGTATTAGTAAAGGTGACATCGCTGACTCAGCATGCAGTCCACACGCAGAGCTGAGGCTGTGACTGAAGACGGCTGGCTTTAGACAGAATCAACGATTCATGCTGATTGTAATTACAGACAACACGCAAACATTAAAGGCACAGGACACACGAGCTACATATCAGACAAGTCGCCCTCTCTCTCTCTCTCTCGCTCGCTCTCTCTCTCTCTCTCTCTGGTCCTCCCACCCTCGGTCGCCCCCTCCTTCACTTTAATCCAGTGGCGGAATTTCACTCGACAGGTGATCAAAGAGCAGTCGCGCGCTGCTGCCAGGTGCGGCTGCAGCTTCAACCGTTGACAACCACCTAGCAATTTTTCCTCCCTGTCTTTTCTCTCGTCTGAGAAAAAAAAAAGAGAGAGAAAACCTAAACAAAGCCGGGCAAACCGCTGGGTGTGGAAAACAGTTTCTTCCCCCCTTCTCTGTTATTTTTTTAAGACTTCATTTTTATTTTATTTTATTTTTTGACGCTGATCTGTGTTACCCCCCTCACCCCCCCCCCCCCCCCGTGCACCCCTCCTTGGTGCACTGTGTGGTGGCCGGTTTGAGGAGTTTCGTGACAGTAAATTACGGCGCTCTTGAGACAGTCGAGCAGCGGGAGTCGGGGGAACAGAGAGAGGATGCGCGGCGGGGTTTAGGCTTTATTAAGACTCTGCCACCGCGAACGGGCACACAACAACACAGCATGCGGGTGTGTGTGTGTGTGTGAGCGAGAGAGAGAGAGTGAATAAGTGAAGGATACAGGCACAGAAAGTGTCTTTCTCAACCTATAGGTGGTCGCTCCAGTGAAGTAAGACGCGCATCAGCTCTAATAGGTACCTCGTGTCTGGGAGTGTTGCTGCACTTGTTTAGAGAATGTCACCGTGCTGGTATCATACACACCTGCATGTACCGATACAACACGTACAACTGATGCTGACAGACTGACGTGTCAGGGACTCGTCACTCAGCCTGATGGAGAGGTGTGTTTACACAGAGTTTGACTCAGTGTTTGATACTGTGCGTTATTTTTCACTGGGCAGAGTAGAAGCCCATGTTGGACACATAGACGGTATGTAAAGATGGAGGAAGCGTCTGTTACGTCACTCGTCGCCATTTTGCCGAGGCCCGACTCCTCCTTACTTCCTGGTTCATCCCAAAAAAACAAAAAAAAACAGGATGAACTCACAGAGGTGTGGGTGGGCCCACTGTGCCGTGGCATCACCCGCAGTTCGTGCCAGGTCGGCCCAGGTGTCGGTCTAAGAGGCCACATGATCAAATATGCACAATTAAAAATATCAATAAAAAATTAAATAAGCGAGTTTGAATTTTTTTTCGCCCCCTGTACAGTTCGAGTACTGCTTGAGACCAAAAGCGAAGTCTGTACCAGGCTTTAAACATGTTTCACTCACCTCTAAAAGTTGACCATTTTAACATGGGGATCTATGGGGACTGACTCGCTCTTGGAGCCAGCCTCTAGTGGCCTCCCTGTGAACTGCAAGTTTCCTCACTTCTCGATTGGCCCCATCTGTCTGCACCGGAGGTTGCCTCTCTATCAAAACAGGCAGACAACATTTGAAATAATGTACACGAGTGGCGGCAACAAGAGAGAAAACAATTAAAGTGAAGTTAGTGAAGTTCCCACCGGGAGCTTTCTGACTCGCCCTTTGTCCTCCATTAATCAATGCACATGAGTGTGACCACATACATCACTCAATGTGTATGTTGCTCACATGTTGTCTGTATGGGTGTATGAGTGCATGCTGGCGGCTCACTGACAGGTGGGAAAGCACGCGAAGCAGAGCCCGGCCCCCAGCTGTCGTGACAACCCCCCCCCCCCCCGCCGCCCGCCCGCCCGCACCCCCTCCACCTCCATCACTCAACTGTCATGCTTTGAACCTTCCTCCCCTTGTTAAACACTGCTGTGTCCAGCGGGACACTTTGACACGATGTGACCACTGAAAAAAACCCCACCAAAATCAAGTTATTTAGGTATAGGGCTGCAGGGTTGCCAAACACATGGCCCGTGGGCCAACACTGGCCCGCCAGAGGGTCCAATCCAGCCCACATGATGACTTTGCAAAGTGTAAAAATGTGAGACATAAGCAGCTGCTATTTCAAAAGCTAATGCAAACTGTTCAGGCTGGAGCTGAGGATTACTTGTCACCACCAAACAATGAGTGCACAGTTGGATGTACTTTCATAAAATAGGGTGTACTTTTTGTACTTTACCCACTGGTGAAAAATTCACAAATACCTGAAACACAGTGCCTTTAATTAGCATCGACTTCCAGGTCAAGAGAAAGCAAACAGAAGAAGAATCTGTTGACACGCGCTTATTACTTCCTTGTTTAATGCCGGTTAATCTAAACCACTGAGCCATTGGTGGAGCCAATGATTGTTCTGACTGTTAATGTGAAAATAGCATGGGTGTGAATGTCTGTTGCGAAACCCATCGTTTACAGCTTAGACCAATGTTCAACTTTTTCCTTTCACGAGGCATGTTGCCATGGTAACACCGTCACTGACAAAACACTGGGGTATGGGCTATTTTGGACATGAATGATGCTCTCAAGTGACCTGCAGTCCCCCCCCCCCCCGCCCCCCCCCCCCCCCCCCACACACACACACACACTATATCAAGCGGACATTACATACACCACAGGCAATGTTGTTCATCTTTATACTCAAACATCCATATAAAACACATGCACACATGTCTCCATCCTCTGTGCGGCCTATAGTTAGCTTACTTGAGGGCTCAGCGTTCAATGTCTTTGTCATCTGTCATTTACTGCACACTGCTGCATTAGTCTGCATATATTCCACAATCAGCACATTTCATAGACTGGACTCATTCATTACAGAATGGTGCCATAACTCACCCAACCACCTGTGGAGAGACTATGAAAACCTGGACAACACTGTTATATACTTGTTCAACACTGTCACTTTAAGCCTCTGCAATAT
>JAFBJT010005705.1:45167-62545 GCA_016785325.1 Chascanopsetta lugubris
AGTGTTCCACTTCCTCCCCTAAATACAGAAATATGTGATACTATTTGATAATACTTTGTACGTATGTTAGTGTGTATTTTCTTGTACTTACTTCCTCTTTTATATATATACATATAATGCAACAATTGTATCTTATTTAGAGGCACGTACATTCAAGACAACCAACAACTTGAAGACAAGGAAATAAACAATAACAGGTGGTTAATCTTGTTTTTAAAAGACATCCATCACCAGAAAAGTCCACATGTATATCTACACCTACATCTGACTGGTCGGAGAACTCAAACCTTAAACAATAAAGTGTTGGAAATGTCCTTTGCTTCACCCAGAAGTTTCCCATTAGTGGTAAACGCTGCTGTTGTCATGGAAACTGATTTGGACTCATTCTAACTTCAGGACTGACAGAGAGTCAGACGTTGAAACTGAGGATAATTCAATAGGAGTAGACACAAACTTTATCAGGGAAAAATATACGTAACAATAAAACTGGATGATCTCACCACATCATGGTAGAAACAAATATCTGGGCCAAACAATGTCCCTTTCTAGTCAGAATGAGTCCGAGAGAGTCAGAGTGAGAATCCAGCAGGAAACTGTCTGAAGAATTAGAAATGAGTATTTGTTGATGTTTCCACATGACAGATGCAAAAGTGACAAAGCCAGAGACAACACAAACATGTCAGGATGAGAAAAGAGCTATGAAGAGGACATGATGAACATGTCAATAGATGTTGGTGATACGGGGCGAGTGAGTAGAGAAGTGAGTTTATTTCTGAAAACAGCTCAGATGTGAGCTAGACAACAAAAAAAGTCAGATTTCTATTCTTGGTTTCTATGGTTAAATGTGTGCATGGATGTAAACATGGCTCCTTTTCTCCTCCACTACCCCTGGAGAGGGTCCATAGATTGACAGGCACACTGTGTGTCAGACAGCGTGCTTGGTGATTCTCCACTGGTGGGTCGCGACCAGAATATGGGTCACAAACCCATTTTCAGTGGGTCACAGGCCTTTGACTGGGAAAACAGAGTAATGGGGAAAAAACCCCAATGCTTTTATTTAGAGGAGGGTTGCCGTCTGTTCACACTCCACAACAGTAGGTGGCGACGATGCCCAGTACTGTTTGTAGGTAGAAATCCGCTAAGTTTGTTTTCAGAATTGAACATGATGAAACATAAGTACGAGGGGACGTATGTACGTTTTATTACCTCGTCTCCCCAAGGTGCACTTTTTAGTTTTTAATTCAATGCAGCTGATTGAGTGTAAAAGGGAATATACTAAACTCTAGCATCGCCCCCTGCTGGTCGCTTTCATTCAGAATTTGTTGGGCCTTTTTTGTTTGTTTACATACTGTGATATTCTGTTCTGTCTCAGGTTCAAACTGCTCCATTTTTCCATGAAGTACATTTGAGAAGATGGAAACCTTCCTTGATTCGGGTCGCGGCTCATCATTAAGGGGTGACGGTGGGTCCTGAACCCAGACCAGTTGAGAGCCACTCAGTTACAACAAACATCTGAAATGATGAGTTCTGGGTGGTTAAAGAGGACCCGTGTCCCAAAGTGAAGAAAAGGTTACGACAGCCGGTTTGAAGTGAAAGGAAAAGGTGTGGGGATGTTGTCGTCCTTTTGAGGGAGCGCTTGTTTCCTCCTTTGAAGAAGGGGTTGTGAGAGTAAACCTGACAGAAAATTACCAAACTAAAAGAAAATAACTCCAACACGCTGAGCCACTGAAACAGCGATGATCACATTAAAGAGAATCAAGCAAAAATATTCTGCCGCCTCCTTTCAAGTTGATATGAAAATGGATTGTTGTGAAAAAAGAAAGAAGGGGGCCAAAGAAGTCTCTTCTGGCTGTTAAATTGGACGTGCATATGACAAATTTCAAAGGCTGTCAAAAAAAAAAAAAGGGAGGGATGTGTGGGGGGAGGAGGGGGGGAGAGAAGAAAGGACTGGAAAAAATACATTTACATCATAAATGCACAGGTTTCCTTTCAATGGGCCTCTTCAAAACTCTGTCAGGCTTTTAATGGTGGGCAAGTTCAAAGTGGCACTAGACTCCCACTGCTTCCACAGATAGAAGTAGAACAGTGTGTGTGTGTGTGTGTGTGTGTGTGTGTGTCCACATGTGGTCCCTCACACACACACACTAACACCTCCTTCCCTCCTGTCCCACATCCACGAGGCAAAGCCCCTCACTGCTCACTATACTTGACCCATTGTGTGTTTGTGATTGTGTATCTGACCGGAGGGAGTGTGCACCGAGGTGACACTCTCTCTTCTTCTAACCCAGACTCGGGCAGGTCCCGGCCCGCGGGCCACATCCGGCCGGCTCCGGTGTTCAATGTGGCCCGCGGAGTCCAGCACGAGCTGCGCTGTTTTATACATGAAGCTAGAAAAAAACGAGCCAAAATACACTTTTAATTTGAAATGCTTCCGCTTCCTGAGAGAATGATCTTTTTTGTTCTCAAATTATTTTCCTGACACACAGTTGATAATCGATGATTATTAAGTTGTGCTGTTTTCACATGCATTTGAGTGTCTTGACAAGATGTTTGGAGAAATTGCACAAAAGTCCACACGGCGCCTGTTACTGAAATAAAGATGATATAGATAATACATAAACAAATGGCCCATTCGACGAATTCACTAATATACAACAGGTCTCGATATAAGTTTGTTTGGCCCCTGGAAACAGTACGGGCACGTTTTCCACTTTCTCTCGTCATTTCTCATCTTCCCCTTTCTCGCCTTCCCCCCTTCCTCCCGGTTTTCGTCCCCGACCGTCGGCGAGGGATCCCTGCAAACGGCGTCTTGGGGGTGGAAAGTAGCAAACACGACACGATCGCGCTCCGAATCCCAGTTCCAGCACCAACCAACCAACCAACCAACCAACCAACCAACCAACCAAGCGCGCCATGCCCCAAGGTGATCTCCCTGCATCAAAGCCACAAATCCTCCTCTCAGACTCCCTCCCCTTTTCACGGTGGCACTTCCAGCGGCTTGGAATGTTTAAACTTCATCTATCAGCCTCATTACGGAGCCTCAAAGCCTCGCATCGATTCTAAAGGCGCTCATTTGAATTTTTAATCGCACGCACTGTATGTGCGAGTGCTGCGCTCAGCAACTCTCCCACACACACACACACACACACACACACACTGGTGCTGTAATCTCCGCTCCTTCAGCTTTTTCTTTCTGCCTCTGAAGTTCCACAGCTCAAACTTCCACAAAGTCTCAGATAATAATAATAAAAATATCCCTGCGATGAGTCTGAACGGGGACTGAAGACACTTGTGGACACAGGGACCGTGGCGCTGGTTGGGCGGGTGGGTGCATGGGTGGGTGGCGGAGTTAACAGCAGCCTTACTGAGGTGCTATACTTTAGCATTTGGCTGTTCTCTTTGATGTCAAATGTGTAGCTTCGGCATCGGGAATATTATAAATATATACTTTAAAATATATACAGTTATACATCACTCCGTCCCCTGGGTGGATATTCTGTAGCTGTGTCGGGCCTCACTTACACCATGTGCACACAAAGTCCTGGCTAAGCTACAGAGAGACTTTGTCACTCAAGCAATAACAGGGAGAGGGAGAAAGAATCCTTTAGATCTTCCTGCAAGAAATACACCTTTGAATCTGAAATTCCTTGCAGGAGGAAAAAAAAAGTGCTTTGAAAATCTAATGCATAAACATTATCTTCTCCCCACCCTTCTACGTCTTGCTCCCTCCATTTCCCCTCCCTTCACCTAAAGCGCACGAGCTTCTGAGCGACTTTGGAAGAACTTCCCTTTTTCCCTTCTATTTTTATTTTATTTTATTTTTTTTAAGAGTCCTCAGTAACTTAAATAAGAGGCAGTCGGGGATTTGGATATTGTTATGTCTCATCAAAGGCAGAGATCTGCAGCTCTCCTCCCTCGCCTCTTCACTCGCTGTCTGTCAACGCCCAGTCTTCAAGAATAGTGCCTCTCCTCCAGACTGACGTACTGTAATTTAATACCCCCCCCCCCCCCCCCCCCCCCCCCCCCCCCCCCCCCCCCCCCTTTTTTTTTTTCTTTAAGAATAGTGCCTCTCCTCCAGACTGACGTACTGTAATTTAATACCCCCCCCCCTTCCTCCCCCCTCTCCCCCCTTACCCCCTATATTTTGTTTAATCTGTGTGAGGGCACACGCCGGCTCAGCGGACTGCAGAGGAAGATGTTAAGACTGATTCACTCAGTGAGTGATCGGGTTTTACAGTCCATCACAACACAAAGAGGTTGACTTTGGTTACTTCACCTGGTCTCTGTCATTTTTTCATTCTCAACCTCCAACACTTAAACCCACAAACCTCTGTCCATCGCTTTGTATGAGGAATGCATGTCTTGCAAAACCTTAGTCTAACTGACATTTTGTTTCCTTCTTAGCCATAAAAGATGACACTGGTGATCAGTGCTCTGATGTGGTGCAGTCATCATCTGTACAATGTCCTTAAAACTAAAAACATGGTGCATTGATGATGCAAATGTTCCGATATCATCAGAATGAGATGTGGTGAATGTGAAACTTTAAATCTACCTGCAGAGGAAAGCCATGCTGCCCCTGGTGCCCTGCCTAGCAAGCATAATATTGGATGATATGAACGTTTTTGATCTATTTTTCCTCTTGATATTTCAAAAGTCTCTCCTAAAAGAGATTTTCAGTTTAAAATAAGGCTAAATAATTGTTTGTCTGGCTGTTGGTAAGTGGAACACACATTGTCTGACTAATAAATGATAATAAAAATATTAAATAATGATTGAAAATTACTCTTGTGGAACTCTTTAGTGTCAATCCTGAAGATTGACATTCACAGTTGTTATAGGTACTGATTTCATTCATCATTCATTGAATCACTTACTGTTCAGCATTTGGTAAATACTACACACAAAATAAAAGCTCCACTTTTGATTTCCTGATTATATGCAAAGCTTTTATTTTGAAAGGTGGCACTTATGGATCTGACCATCATGTTAAAAGTGTGATAAACGTCCGACATACCCAACACGCAATGTAAGACAACATATGAGAAGTTCGGTCAGTCAGTCAAGTTCGATTTCATCTTGTGAAAAAGATGAAATCTTAATAGCAGATAAACCAGGTAGGATGGACACAAAGCTCACTGACCTCAATCTGCACCATGGACTGTTTATAAAAGCCTCTGCACACCATGTTCAGCTAAGTGAAAGCACAATGTAGAGTGGTTTGACGAGGACTCGGAGAGGTCAACTACAGGACAAGAGAGCACAACGAAACAGCGCTTAAATGTAGAATGTATGTCTCTGTGTTCTAAAGTGACTGCTAGCCCACACCCTCAGCCAGCAGAGGAGCAAACATACAGGAAGTGAACGGCAGGGGCCAAATGAACCGCATGTTTCAGGTAGCTTGAAAAAAAAAAAGAAAAATTGTATCATGCGATTCGAGAACTCCGCACAATCTTCAAACCCGCTCAAAAAGGCGTTGCTTTGCCGGTCGACAGCCACTCGCTGCTGCCTCCGCTGTTTGCTCTCACACAGCGGGCAGCAGACAGCCGGGTGTGAGCCGTCCCGCTGATGCCCGTGTTGACACCACTTCCTCTGGCTGCCCAGAGCGTCATCGCGCACGCCCGACTTTAATGGATCGTAATGAAAAGCCTCATGGTAGCACGCAGCCAAACAGGGATTCCATTTACTGGAACCCATGCTGTGTCTCCATCGCGCTGGGTTATAGTTGCTGGGTGTGATGCGATGAATGCTGCCCATATGTTGCACTCACCCTTCACATGCTCTTTCTCTCGCCCCCTCCTTCCCCCTCTGCACCGCCTCCCCCCCTCCCCGTCACAGCCCTGCACCCCTCCACCACACTCCCCTGCACCTGCCGCTGTGAACAGCAGGATTCCAGTGTGTGTTTCTGTCCATCCCTCGCTTCCCCCCCCCCCCCCCCCCCCCCCCCCCCCCCCCCCCCCCCCCCCCTCCTCTTCTTTTTCCCTTTTTCTCTCCCCTTTCCCCCCCCAGCTCCCCCTCCACCCCTCCACCCCTCCACCCCTTTCTTTCATTTGTGCTCTGCTGTCAAGCCCAGCTGGATCAGGCCTGCCAGTGCAGTCACATGCAGTCTTTGTTGGTGAGGAAACGGGCTGTGATAAACCACTGATGGTAAACTGGCCAAACTCCTGTCTTCTGTGAAGCCTTTTATGTCTGAATAAGACAGTGTTATTTATGATCACGTTTATATTAAAGCACCTGCGTTAACTTACGCAGTGTTCTCCGTTGTTCTGCAGAGGGAGTGATATACGTTCTCTACACACTGTGGCATGTTATTCTACCAAGATGAAATACGGCGTGTTCATACTGGGCTCTCTCACACAGCTCATGTCATAGGTTCATAAATATGACTCGGACCTTTGGATCATCCCCATGATGTGAGATCCATCCATATACATTGGTGTCTGAATCTACAAAACAGAGAGCGTCGGGGGAACCTGCCCAGTGTCCTGCCCACACTCTGCCTGAGGTCCCACTGCACACGATGTACGTGATGTCACTGAACTGCACTGAGGGTCAACATTTTTGTAAAAATTCAAAGAGTTTTCATCATTCTAGCACGGCACGCCTGCTTAGCGTTATTGAAAACACACAATGGTCTCTTTATCGTGATCCATCTATCTGTCAATCCATCCGTCCACATCCAAACACATGAAATTCTCCGCCCACTCCCCCTGCGACACTGCTACGATCACGTCAACATCGAGCATGACAGAATCACACACGCACAGGACACGGGGGCATTCCAAAATAAAAGCATCTTTAGGCAATTCTGATCAAATGTTTTCTAGCTTCATATATAAAAATGTACAGTTTGTCCTCGACCTTACGGGCCACATTAAACTACTGTGCGGGTCAGTGTGATTTATAACATCGGGCATGAGACAACAAAGAGGAAACCGCTGTGTTTTCCACAGCCAGTACAAACCTCGGTCAGTCACAGAGTCATGTGACATTTGAATAAATGCTGATTGATTTTATTTGATTTCCTTTTTCAGATCATAAAAATCCTTAAAAGATGAAGGGTGTACAAGTTCTGTCAGTTCTGTCTGTAGAAATACAATTGCAAAATAATTATGTATTGACATTTCTACAAATGTATAAATAATAATATAATATAATATAATATAACGTATGACTTTTACATTTACCTAAAATGAGCCCTTTAACATATACTCCATTCCCATTGGGGGCCGCCATGTTTTTACAGAGTGGACGTACTAAAACATCTTTTCAGGTTTAATGACAACCGAGGGCTCCCGTAGGTTCTCCCATATGCTTGAAAGGGAAGAGTGAGCTGATGAAAACAACGCGCAACTTCACCAATAGATGTCACCAAATCTTACCATCAGGGTTTATGACTTCATTTTCCAACCAGTGGAATGACAAGAATAAAGTGTGATGATTCACGTGTGATCTATGGACCAGGGGTCACTCAGCTGCGGCCCCTTCTTTAACACAGAGATCATCACAAGCGCATCCAACACACTAACAACATGCACACTGACACATACACACCTTCATCCTCACTCACACTGTAACTTTATCCTAATTCCTCTCCGACACACACACACACATCTGCCACTTTTTGATGTTTCATTTACATGCACAGAAAAAAAAGAGGAGCAACATCAAAGATGAACACTTCAACAATCAGCTATCACTCAATTAGTGCTCAACAATTCCTCTCTCATGCACTCCAGAGAGAAGACGCTGCTGGAGAGAGGAGTGGCCAAGTCTTTGAAAAAAAAAAGAAAAAATCCCTTTATCACTTTATCTCATAGCAAAACAATTTCTTCCTATTATCCTCACAGCGGGGGGCCCACTGTCCTGTAAAGGTGTACCGTAACGCTTTATAGACAGAGAGGAGCCGACTCTTTTCTTCTTTGCACCTCGTAGCCCGGATACATTAAACAGAATCAAAGAGGACATTTACATACCATTTGCGTTTCATGTTTGAGGAGTTGAGAACAGAAACACCGTTCATCCTGTGCAGAAGTAGGGATTCTTTGACTTTCTGAACTTTCCGTGGGAAGAGAAGACAGGAAAGGTGTGTGTGTGTGCGTGTGTGTGTGTGTGTGTGTGTGTGTGTGTGTTGGGGGATGGGGGGGTAGACAAGGAGGGAAAAAGTTTTTCAATGCAATTTCCTTTTGTCGCCTTGTCACCGCTTCTCCTCCCTCGAATCGAACTTCACGGTGAATGTGTCTGAGGCTTCGAGTCAGACTCCTCCTGCTCGTCTCCCTCTAATCGTCGCCTGTAATCCAGCAGCAGTCAGCAGGCCTCATGTGTGAGGCACAGCGTCACATCGCTGTCATGGCACATTAAAGGTGCAGTGTGTGAGAGTTTGGTCATTTTTGTCATATAACATACGTAAATATTACAAAACAATTACATACGGACATTTTCATGAATTGATTCTCACCTAAATGTTAAATTTTTTTCTATTACCCTTAAATAAGCCCACTCATGTATTTTTACATGAGGAGGAGGGTCCTCTCTACGGGGGCCGCCATGTCTTTACAGTAGCCCAGAGTGGACGTACTAAACATCTTTTGAGTTTTAATGACAACTGAAGTCTCCCATAGGTTCTCCTGCATGTTCGGAAGGGTGAGGGTGAGGTGACGGATGCAACACGTAACTTCACCTCTCGAGGTCACCAAATCTTACACACTGCACCTTTAATCTTTTTAAGTAACGTGCTCTGCAACCAGGGTTAGGTTTTGAATGGGCAAACAAAACGAATAAAGTCATAGCTTTAAAAGTCTTGATATCCATTCAAAGCTCTTGGGCAACTTTCGCCATTGGTCCGTTCATAAACATTCACAACGTACAGTTTATCTACGTGCAGAACTGGATCCCTCGCTCTCCCACAGCTGGAACAACGAGTCTGGGACTCGCGTTAACAATCCACTTGAACCCCTGAGCCGTCTGAATTCTACATGATCAAACACGGCTCTGCATCTCGAAGTAAGACATGTTCTCGTCTCCTCATCACTCATGATTTGTCTTTCATTAAACGACCTGTCTCTGTCCCGCTCTGCTCCCCCCCCACCCCCGCCCCCCGTGGCCTTAGTGTTATTCTAAAGCCTGGTGTCATTTATGAGCTGGTGTTCTACGCTCTCCATACGGAGCTCCCTCCTCTCCCTCCTCTGTTTACACGCCTCCAGCTGTTTGTGGATGGATGTTTAACATGGGGCTGCTACACAGCACATCCCTTCACTCCTACACTTTCTTTACATAGATTAGACTTTTCAAGAGGCGGTGCCATGATGTCTGTCGCTGGACCTGTACACGCAGGACGAGCCACAGGGATTTGTCTATACGGCCACATTTCACATGAATTCACCGAGATCAGAATGGAATCTGGCGGAGACACGAGGGAGGGAGAGATACACCGACTCGGTTTGTTTTTGTCTTTTTGTGTGAGACTTGCCTCGTGAAACGGCCCCTTTGTGAAGGAGCCAAATGTTCCTCAGAAGTCAAAAAGAAACGGCATAAATGAGGTGCTGACTGAGTTACAGTGCAGGGGGAAACAAATATGTGAAGTAAAGCAAAGAAATACAAATCAAACCATCTGTGCTATACTGACTCGTTTGGTCAGGTTTTCATTCGCATCGTGTTCAATCACTGGAGTGCGTCTGATGGTGCTGCTCGGTGCAGCAGCTGAGTTTGAACGTACTGCTTCATTTATTTTCACCACGCATCAGATAAGCGCTGATGAATGAGGGACACGTACTGAACAAGGGCCCAGGACTGGGAAGATGGAGATGTTCGGTCATTACAGTGAACAGAGGGATTTCCAAATTTGAATCCCAACTCTTTATGTCACATGTATGTTCCCCTCATGTCTGCACGTGTTTACTTACACTGCCAGTCACAATGCACACTGGTGAGGGTGGGGCACCCAACAGTGCATCTGGCTTACACTTCTATCCAAAGCATTTGCGTGGAAGGAGAGGCAGGGAATAGAACCCACAACCTCATGCATTCAAAGCCCATGCTCTACAACTGAGCTGCAGCCACAACAAAAGAACCTGGCATAGGCTGGTTATCTGAGCAAGGTCTACACCACCTGTTGGCCAAGGTCAGCTGACCCCAAAAGGCAGCCCCACTGAGACTCTGAAAAGTGCGATGGATGGATGGATGGATGGATGGATGGATGGGTGATGGATGGATGGATGGATGGATGGATGGATGGATGGGTGATGGATGGATGGATGGATGGATGGATGGATGGATGGATGGATGGATGGGTGATGGATGGATGGATGGACAAGTGTCAAATTTTCCACATCTATAAAACCAGATGGGCCCAAATGGAAAATGTTTGTCCCGATTAAATAAAGTATTATCTGCCCTGTCATGGTTTGGCCGACTGAAGAGAGCCACAAGCCCCTGCGTGTTTAAGCTGATTAGCTTTTCTCACATCTTGCAACGTAGACTTGTCGTCACAGGAGCCGAGCAGGTGCCACAACAAGCCACTACAGAGAAGCGGGTGAGAGCAGATCGCAGACAACTGTGAGTAATGATGCTCATTACATCTGTGCAACAACATGCGCACGGGCTGACGTGACCTGTGGCGTCAGTCTACGCGCAACATGCATGTTTGTGAGTTCTTCTCTCCAAAACCGATGCCTGTGAATGCAGCGATCATCGCTCTCCGTCTTCCATTACTGTCATGCTTTGAAAAGGTAAACAACCTGATCAGCTGTCATCACTTATTGATCGGTATTTGAACTCACAACACGATGACCTTGATCGCCATCGGCCAACTTAACTCCTAAAACTTGTTAAGAGTCCAATTTACGAAAATATGAAACATGAACTAAATGCAAGCAAGAGATATGTAGAGGAGATCATCTCCATGGAAATCGAATAATTCCAGAAATTTGGCTCCTTCTCTTGAGATTTGTTAATTGATCACACTGAGGGAGAAACTCGATGAGGATGGAGTTCACTAATGAATGTGCAATCCTCCTTTCGCTTCGTGACAAGTGGAGGAGAGGGCGCAGGGAGGACAGCTGTCTTTACACCAACTTCTACATTCTTTGGGATGTCTGACCACATCGCGCGTGATTAGTAACTCCTGGTTTTAGTCTCTGCCTCCGAGGCCGACGAGGTGTGTACATGTGGGCAGGTTGGGTCAGGTGACCACGCACCTGCCAGTCGCATGGCAATGATGGGATGCATTCCAAGTTCCGTGTTACGGAAACCAACTGTGAGCCACCAGCTTTAAATGTCAATACAATGCGGTGCAGCACTGGTGGCTGGGACCCGCCGGTGCACGTGAAGTTAGTCATCACAACGATGGAAACTTCACTTCACCCTGCGGAGCATCGCGACGTAACACACCGAGCACGTGGAGCCACACGCCACAAGAGGCAACACCTGCCACGCATCCACGGTAACCTTGACTTCTCTGTCCTCATCCTCCTACGTTAGTTTCAATCAACATTCAGGGAATCTAACCTTCTCCCCTCTCCTTCCACTTTCCACAGCCGCCCCCTCCCTGATTCCTGGTATTCAGCCCTCCTGTCTCTCCCTCCACGTTCCGCTCTCCTCCCATCACTCTCTCCATGTTTCTGTTATCCCCCCCCCCCTCCCCCACTGCCCCCCTCCGTTCAGCCCTCCTGTCTCTCCCTCCACGTTCCGCTCTCCTCCCATCACTCTCTCCATGTTTCTGTTATCCCCCCCCCCCTCCCCCACTGCCCCCCTCAGGTTTAATGAAGTCTGCTCTTGTGTAATCTTCCTGCGATCGGGGCCCTCTCACCTCCCCTCTCTGACTCAGGTGTGTCCTCCAACAGAGGGCCATTGTTCTCAGGATCCGCCACTGAAGCCTGCCTGGCACAAGCACACACCTGCAACCAACAATGATACCTTTATTCACCCTACACACACACACACACACACACACGCACACACACACACACACATACACACGCACACACATCTGCGATGGAGGGAGGAAAAAAGAAACGGGTAAAGGGAAGAAAAGACGGAGGGCGAGGGGAGGAAAGTTGTTGTTTGCACAAAATGGTGTCATATTTGATCACATCGGACAGAGTGGTGCACGGTGCAGAGGGGAGGGTGGAGCAGCGGAGCTATTACACCAGTGGTTCTCAACTGGTCTGGTTTCACGACCCATCAGTAACTCTAAATGACAAATGGAGGCACATATTTTAAAGGTGCAGTGTGTACAATTGGGTGACATCCAGAGGTGAAGTTGCACGTTGTATCCATCACCTCACCCTCACCCTTCTGATCATGGTGGACTTCAGCTGTCATTAAAACTCGATGGGCGTTTAGTCTCTGCACCTGCTGCGACTTATGTGCCAACTGATCTATTTCCCCGAGTCTGCTTCTGAAACCTGAAGTGGTTTCATACTCTTGGTGAAGAGGAAGCGGGGGATGTCTCAAAAAGAGCGGGCGGGGGGGGGGAGATAAGATAAAGGGGAAGATAAGTGGGTAAGAGAAGGAGCGAGGAGGGCAAAGGAAAAGGGGGCTCGGTCTCGTGTTGCAGAGATGTCACAGCAGCAGCACCTGATGTGAGCGGGTGCAGGCCTGCAGGCAGGGCTTTGTGCGCGCTCAGATATCGGAGAGGAAGACGGAGTCTGCCCCCGATATGATAGGATTTCACCTTAACGTGTACAGTAAACAGCGCGTCTCGCCCCGAGGACGACACGCACACACCAAGGAGAAGCCCTCCACCCGGCCCTCGGGTTACACTCTGTGTGTGAGTGTGTGTGAGGTTTCAGATTATGGACACACACACACACACACACACTCATGTACAATAACAGCCATGAAGAGAAGGACTCAGGAGTTCACAACCTCAGCTTTCCAGTCCCAGATTTTTTTTTCTTCTTCTTTTGTGCTGTTTATGATGGGAACACTGTAAAGTAGTGAAGTATTTTGAGAATAATCTAAGTGGGTTATATGCCTCTCTGACGCTGGAACATGGGGAGGAGGGGGGGAGAGAAGGGGCTGGTGGGGTGGGATGGTGGGATATGAGTGAAGAAGAGGAGGGAGGGGGGTATGGGGAAGGGGGTATATGGGGCCTTTTGTAATTTTACATGTGACAGGAGCGAAGCGAGGGATGGAAATAGAACAATGGAAGAAATGCAGAGCTTCTGAGGAGGCTCTCAAAGACTTCCAACTCAGAGGCTGATAAAAGCACTTCTATTTCATATCCCGGCACCCCTTTTTCTGTCTCACACACACACACACACACACACACACACACACACACACACACACACACGCACAGGCATACACGCAGCTCTCTGAAGAGAATGTCTTCAAGCCTTGTGCGTGTGCAGCTGAGCGACAGATCGCCAGGGTGTGACAACGATGATGGTTTCAAGCTGAGGAAGCGTCTTGAAACAGAGTCACGGCGGTGTCACATCCTGAGCGTGGCGTGATGAAAGCCGAGTAAACATGGTAAACATGCCAGGAAATTTTGGTCAAAACTCGGGAGAGTGAGCGATACAATAGAAAGGACGATGACGGAGAGCGAGACTCTATGGGAGTGTCCTACAGCCACACTCTGGCCGACGGTGGACTATCAGTGTGTCAGGGGTGCGTCTCCTCCGCCATGACATGTGCGAGTGAAACATGGGACAATGATTAGCGTTAATACTTTCACGCTGAAAGAACGAGCTGAGACAATAAAAGAAAAAAATATGCCTAATAACAATAACTATGAATATGTGGAGGGATTTTCAGTCAATGAATGTTTGGTTTGATAACGTCCTCGTGACCACTCATGGCAGCTCAGTGAGTCAGTGGCTTGCACAGGGACGTGTCGGCATGAGCGACAGTGAAGGGGGCGGAGTCTAAAAGCACACCACTGACCTTGGACGGCCATCTCTGGGAGCCAGCGAGCCTCAGCTGCCCCGAGCGTCATCTGCTGTGTCTGGTGGGCGGAGCTTCTCCTGAACCTGTGTGAGCGCAGAGGGAGGTCATATGGAGGATCCACCACGTGTCTTCGTGGCTTTTCTTATAAGAGCCAGAGACTAGATAAAATAAATATATACATAGATACAAGAGTGAATATCACATCGCACAAGTCGAATTAAGACATGGTATTTTACATATTTAGTAAATCACGTTTTCACAAATAGCACAAACCACATGTTAACCACTCACTTACTCAGATCTTTCAATGTGGATTCGATGCAGAACAAACATTTATTCTGAATATGTGGACCCTCATTTGGTGGTGATGTCACTTTCTGTTAGTTTGAGTTACCTTGCCTGCTTTCCAGCCCCACTTCCTGGTTCAGCTGAAAGAGGAGGCTGCTGGGGGCGGAGCCACAATAAGTAAACAAGGTCAGTCCACTGGGCTGAACCAACTGCTGCCTCAGCATGGGGTGGGTGGAGGGATGGAGTTTGCATCAATATGTTTCATTTGTTGTCTGTTTTCACTCCTTTTTGTTTTGGATTGGTTTGATCCCCTACTACATTTGATTTGATCCCCTTCTACATGTGTAGCTTTGGTCTACTCTGTTTAGTCAGTTTGAAAAGTTAAATGTTATTCTTGTTTGTGCTTTGAGTTAATTAATGTCCACCTGAACTCTTGAAAGGGCCCACATATAGTACTCATTTTTTCCTATTTTTTCATTATCGTTATTTTTATGTATTTTATAAATCCTATGTTTTAAGGACATGAGATGTGACTAAAGAGAATTCAACAATTCAGGCCCCATGTTATTTGAATATTCTGTTGAGATAACTACAATATACAAGCATACAATTGTTATTATTGTTATTATTATTAATATCATTACCGACCTCAATAATTATTTTTGAACCTCCATCTTTGGAATACTGCACCTGTCTATTGTTAAAGTATCTTAAAGTTTTTTTCCATTCCATTTTCCATTGGGAAACATGTCCTCAGACTAAAGACGAAGACAAACATGTCCGCCCAGGAGCCAGAGCCCATATAAGCCCACGTCTGCTTCAGGGTCATTTTGAGTAAAGATCAATAAAACACTGAAAAGCTGAAAAGCCCCGTTTGTTTGTGGGTGTTCAGCCTCGGATGTTTGTGCTTTAGATGAGTGGAATCGGAGGTGCACGAGTAAAAGAAGGTAATTATGGATGTCAGAGCGTGTGATGACATTCAGCTGAAGCTAGTTCGTCAGTATGTGGTGAGACCAGTTGGGTCGGAAACCATTCAGGAGCAGGGAATGTTCTTCCGTTTCAGCACAGACAGGTAGTTTCCATCACTATGTGTTTGGTGCCTTCACTTCAGGCTGTTGCTTAAGATTCTTCTCTTCATGTCTTTCTCGGTTCCTTGTCTCTGAATCATGTTGAGAGGGGGAAGCTAATTAGAGTTGCACTGCCTTGGAAGTTGAGGAGTGGGGGGGGGGGGGGGGGTTGGGGGGGGGGGGGGGGGGTGTGGTTGGGGGATGTAGTTAGCTGGCGGACTCATAGTGGCTCCCTGTGACATGATTGATTTGGACTGTCACAGCGCTCAGCTGGGCGTCATTGCATGGCGACAAATAAAGGATTACATCGTCTCACGGTAACACACCCCCCCCACCCCCTACCCCACCCCACCCCACCCCACCACCACCAACGCCGCCGCCATTGTTCGCCCCCACATCAAAGCACAAAGGAAACACATTAGCATTTTTAATCAGAGGCGAGGCTGGGCACCGTGCAGGCACCCAGCGCTGGGTTGTTACTTTAATCTCTGGACACCCCCACTTCTGCCCCTGAAATGATCCCACCCAAAACACACACACACACACACACACACACACACACACACACACACACACACTGACAAAGAACTATGCCGGAGGTTACAGTGTGACCTGGTGGTGGAAAATTAACGAGACCCATCTGCAGTCAGACTTCAATTAGCACTTGAGAGTTTGTTCTGGCTTCTCTGGACAAAAGTCGACATATTTCCCGGCTGCACCGACGAGGGCCGTCACAGGGGCCACGGCGCCATTGTTGGTCCCGTGCCTGGTGCGCGGCCCCGCTCGGGACACGCACTGGGATAATTAGGCCTATACTCCTGGTGAGCAGACAAAGATGATGCTAATTCCATTCATAAAGAGGTCTTCCGCTAATTAAACACGGAGTTGCTCTCTCTGCCCAGTGAACAATTGCACAGCTGAGTGGTTAAGGTTAAAGGGAGCAGCGCTGACGCTCGGCTCTGATTGGTCCATCACACCAGTGATTTAAGTAATAAAGTACCCGAGATGCTTTTATTTTTTTTCTTGAGTCGCTCTGAAAGAGGAAATATGAAGTTCGAGTCTCTCTCCCTGTGAAAATGCTCAAAATAGATGTTTTTAATTTTCAGTTTGATGGAAAATGAAACACACTCTTTAGTCAAGGTTTGGTCTCTGATTACGAGTGACTCAGTTAATCAGGACATGGTAACATTAAAGACAAGGAACACAAGCAGGAGCCATGAACAGGTGTGAGATGAGAATTTCAAACCTCTCTTTTAAATGAGTGAGTTTTGGGAGAAATTATTACTATTCACTACAAATGAAATGTATATTATTATTATCATCAATCTTTCTATTCTGTTCAGCTGTCACAGGCAACTTCACCACTAAATTTCTATTCTACTAGTACTATCATCATCATCATTATCATTATCATTATCATTTTCGATGCTGCTATTGTTACTGTATGAGGGGCATCTTATGTGCAATAATGTGTGTACAATTTCATCTTTTTTATCTATTTAATGTTTGTGTTTTATGCATTAATCTTGCTCCTTTAATCAATGTATCTTTCTTTAATTGTTTCTTATCTCTGTCTCTTGAGCTGCTGTAACTGTCTGTCTTACGTCTAACATCTTAAATAAAGTTGATCTCATACTATTTTCATATGAATAATAATTAAAGACTAAGACAAAGAAACAAGTACAGGACGACATTAGTAGATATAATAACCTCATCGTGTTTGTGTTCTGCCATTATGGAGAAAGTCATTTCTAAGTCCTTGAGTTATATAGATGATTGAAACATGGACTGAATGCCCCGGGTTGCTTTGTCAGAATGCAGTAGTGAAAGCAGTGAGAAGTATTGAGACATGTCTCAGTCAGCTGATCTCAGGATGTGGCCTCTCTCACACATTAAAGGCAGAGAGCTGAGCTCTGTGATCAATCAGCTCCAGACATCAGCAGCCGCACATCTGTCCCGCAGGTAAACACACACTGCTCCGACACACACACACACACACACACACACACACACTCAGATTCTAGAGTAATGCTGTTTGATTAACTATTCGATTTTTTTTCTTTAGATGTTAAAGGTGCAGTGTGTGAGGTTTCGGTCATTTGTGTGACTTCTAAAAATCTTACAAAAGAA
>JAFBJT010005705.1:75093-89610 GCA_016785325.1 Chascanopsetta lugubris
GCCCCGCCCCTGCAGCTCACTTCTGTTGCAACAGTACAATTGAAGCCCCGCCCCCTTTCGTCGGCTCTGACTGATGAAATAAACTCTCAGCTCCATGAAGGAAAAACTCAAAATATATTCATCCTCACATCACAGCAGGTGCTCCTCCATGGGGGCGGCCATGATTCTACGGAAGCCATGAATGGACATGGACACTTACATCCATTCATCTTTACCATTAGAGGCGACTAAATTATACACACTGCACCTTTAAGAAATATAATAGAGTTAACTCAGAAAGACTATGGACATTAAATTGAATAAAATAATTTTAAAAAAATTAAATAACATTAAATTACATTCAATTGAACTTGATGACCGGGGTGATAACAAGGAACCGGAGCATGAACCAAACTAATATATATATATATATATATATATATATATATATAGGGGCAGCCTCAGGATGTAGTGGAGACGGATCAGAACAGGAGGAGACGCACACAATGTTCCACTTGATCCATTAGTGGGCGTGGTCACATTCCCCCACGTCGATCAGAACTAATCACAATGTGAGCGACACCCAAACGAATGAAGTGAATGATCGGTCGGAGGACGGATGTTTGCGTTCTGATCTAATGAGGAATCCAATCAGCGCTGTCCTGAAGCCGAGACGGAGGGAACAGAAACCGCGCTCCGCCCTGGTGGTTTCAACCGCAACGGCTCAGTCGTACACCTGAATCTACAGATTATCCATGGTGGACCACACGCTCCCACATACCATAATATTCACAAACACTGCTGATATGATCGATCACGGTAGTTACTGTTACTGACCATTGAAATGTGCAGAATTAGACACACAGCATGCGTTTGCTGTGGTTTTAGCACCGGCTATGCTCCGCCTCTTTTTTGGATGAACCAGGAAGTGGGAGAAGTTGGGCATCGGCAAGGTGGCCGAGCGGTGAGCCGCCCACTTCGAGCCTCATAAGCACCCGTGGGTGACACCGGGGAAGCCACGCCCATCTTTACGCACACAAAAGCACAATGGATGTGAAAACTAGCTCAACCAATCACAACGCTGAGAGCGCGTCCCGGTGGGATCGCTGGATTTTCTCGAGAGGCGACACCATGTGATCCCACCGGGAACCACAGTGCTGCTCCGGTGCTGAACACACGGCCAGCGCGGACCACCGACCACCATCGGCATACGAAGGCGGAGCGGCGGCGCCGCCGTTCCCGTGAGGAACACGCAGCCGGTTTGAGCCGACGTGGAAAGACCCGCGCGAGTCAACACGAAATGCTAACGCTAAGTTGAGATGCTATTTCGGAACTTTCTCGCGTCCCTGACAAAAGCGCTGCTCGGTCCAAACGTACGGAACTCGGGGTGTCGGCCATTCAGGGAGCAGCCTCTCCGCCCGAGCGCCTGCATCGGCTGCAGCGTGGAAAGTTTGAAATAATCCCACCACAAGCAGACCACCATCCACAGCTGTGAGACCCCCCTGAGGGGCAAAGAGCCGCTCACACCCACGTAAACACACACGGCCACACAACGTTACGAGGGTAAATATAAGGAAGACCTGGCGACCAGACTACAAAGCCACGTTGAGCCCAGGGCAGCGGATTCTCTGTGGGGGTCACCTCAGGACCCTGGATGGGAAAAACACTGGAATTGAACTACTGACCCTCTGGTGGCAGGATGACCCAGTCTTGCCCCCTGTGCACCAAACAAGAGGCACCAAGCGGAACTGCAGCGACGCACTCTACATTTGACATAGGATTTACGTAACGTCCATTTTGGTTTTTTGGACTTTTGTTTTTGCATATTCCACATTTTCAAAGTAAGGGTTCAAGAGGTGTTTAAAATATGTGTTTCACTATTGCAACAAATACCCCCCCAAAATACGTACAAATCCCATTTATTTTGCCAACTCAGCAGATTTGGTAGGTTTTGTTGATTGTAAACGCTGAGTTGGCCCCTCCCCCCTTCGCCATGAGCACAGGGCTCAGTGCGAGTCAAACACGAGCCAATGCAGCATCTACACAGAGAGCCACGTATCCAGCTCCAGTGACGCAACTCCACCACCAGATATCACTCAATTCTACACACTGCACCTTTAAATCAAGGTTGAAAGAACACAGTGAAATGCCGCTCAACATAGTCTCTTGAGACTGTGACTCAGTGAGAGCAGAGAATCCAGCTGTGATGTGCAAAGCCACCACTGGATTTCACTCACCCCCGCACACTGCACCTTGATGGGAAATCTTACGTGTTGCACCTTTAATGCAGAACTCACTTCCCCACACGCGCCCACAACAAATGGCGCAACATCTGCGCATCCGTGGTGTCAACGGACTCGTGGGTCATCCGACCATCACAGGCCTCCTGCACGTTCTCCACATCCACGGCACCAGGACCAGGACGTGATGACGCACGCGTGTCCACACGCACGTCACATGTTCAAAGTACAGGTAACAAAGTAAAGGGCCATTGCGTAGAATTCACAGTCAAACTCACAAAGTCCTTTTCCCACTGGAATTTTACAGCCGTGACTCAGAGAGAGCAGCGTCTTTACGACGTGTTTATCCAAGCGGAGGCATCCAGGTACCTGTCGCGGCAGGCCCTCACCGTCACACACACACACACACACACACACACACACACACACCTTTCTGACGGGTTAAAGATGAAAACCGGGCGACGCAGCATCAACTCACTGGAGGACGTGAAGCGAGATGTTACGATGCCCAAACGTCTGTTTTCCAAGATTTGCCTTTGTGAGATCAAGGACCTGATCCAGAGTGTGAAGAGGCCGAGAAGGTAAGAGAGAGAGATACATGTGTTATTCACAGTGGATCATTACTTTTTTATATTGTTATTATTATAAATATTATGGCTTTCGACAGGAATGAGTCTGTACTCCAACGAAAGAGGTATAAGAGGGACCTCAAGGACCTAATGGTGCAAAAAATAAACAACGAGCCGTCTGCTGTCAAATCCAGGTACTTATAATCTTGCATTGTTATACATGATTGAGTAATTGGATACAATCATGTAACAAAACGAATACTTTCATGTACATCGCAGTTGTCAGACTGAGCACAGACTCCACCCGACTCTGGAGAAACTGCTCCGGGACAAA
This sequence comes from Chascanopsetta lugubris, assembly GCA_016785325.1. Taxonomy (NCBI): domain Eukaryota; kingdom Metazoa; phylum Chordata; class Actinopteri; order Pleuronectiformes; family Bothidae; genus Chascanopsetta; species Chascanopsetta lugubris. The sequence goes on from JAFBJT010005705.1 coordinate 78,216, forward strand.
AGTAAGTTCTTCTTTTCCACCTCGTCCAATGAAAGCGAGCGCAACATAAAAGAGACAGGGTTTGAGTCGCATGTCTCTCTCAGAGAGTTTAGCAGCGTTCCAGACGTTCCTGCAGTCTGAGTTCAGCGAGGAGAACGTGGAGTTCTGGCTGGCGTGCGAGGACTTCAGGTCCACCGGCTCGGCGGAGGAGCGGCGGCGCCGAGCGGAGGAGATCTACGGCCGCTTCATCCGGCCCATGTCCTGCAGGGAGGTCCGGAGGTTCACAGAGCACGTCCGCTTACATTTCAAAGGCAGAGAGTCAGTATCTCAGCAGGTGTGTGCTCTTGTGTATTCCAGGTGAATGTGGACCACCACGTCAGAGAGAGCATCAGGGAGGCGCTGCAGAGGCCGAGCGCTTCCTGTTTCGACGAGGCGCAGAAACACGTTTACCTCCTCATGGAGGGAGACTCCTGCCCCAGGTTCCTGCGCTCCACCAACTACCTGAGTCTAAGTCACGAGTCCAGAACCATGTGGTACGTCTGAGTGTGAGGAGACTCCATCGACGTTCCGCCTCTGCACTGCTGCTTTTGTTTGTTTTGTTTTTAATCCCTCACTTTTTTTGGACTGAATTGAAATGATATCGTAATATTTGAAACAAACAAAATTGGTTTCTTAGCAAAATGAACAGTTAAATACTTTTTTTTTTTTTACTCGCTGAAAACCCTCCCCCACACCCGAGACAACAAGGCAGCTAGCTAGCTAGCTATAGCACACGGAGTGCTGGTCGTCACGGCAACCAGTTTCCATTCCAAGCCTGTAGACAGTAGACTACACGGCGTTCCTTTGTTTTGTGGACTCGGTTTCCGTGGGGGCTGTAGCTCGAAAGTATTCGCTTCAAAGTGAGAACACACGTCAAATAACGAAGGGATTTTAAACGACAACAACAACAAGGCGTAATGCACCTGTAAGAGGATCCACAGGGAGGATGAATGGTTTTAAAGACGTAAACTGATGGAATGCATTGGACAGTATATTAAGGCAGGATAAAGGAAACGTAAGAATAAGGAAGCATGAGTATGTAGATAAGCAGGAAGGAGGTAGGAGCGAACATCAAGGTCAGAGCATGTCGGCTACGAAAGGTCAATAAACACGTGTTCCTGAAATGCAGAATGAGGTGTTTTCTTTCAGCGGATCCATAAATGGACATTCAATTTATATTTTCTTCGACCCGATTCCTCCCCTCCCTGATCGCTGCCTCATCGATCGACTGACTCTGGACGCGTTGGGCATCAGAGTTTCCATCGCTCACAGACTCTGTTTTTGGTCACATGTCTGATGTTTCCTCTAATTGGGAGCAGAGATGAGTCCATCCACACTCCCGAGGTAGAGGTTTAAACCAAAGTGGAAAAAACTAACCCGCCTCGCAACCCCTTGATCCGGCTCTGCTCTCTAAATGGCCTGATTCCCAAAAAATGTGCCTTAAAAAGGAGTAGCGAGACAGCTAATAATACCCCGGGTAAGGGGGGAAGTTGGGGGGTGGGGGGGGCTTAGAGGACGACAACACTGGAGTCATCGGACTCTAACCTGATGCGTAACAGATCAGCCTGAGATGTTCTGCCTTGTTAGGGGAATAATCTCATCACACACACACATGGACAGTGATGGCAGACGGGCGAGGAACCACCTGAAGGTCTACACCAAGATAACCAGCTGTGTTTTCAGCACTTCCTGTTGCTTCCAAAATAAAAAACATGGGAAAATAAGGAAAATGTAAAGAATGTGGGATTAGATGGATTTCCAGACGAAGGGAAGCGGGTGATGCAGAGGCTACGTTCACAAAAGCAGGATGAAATGACTCATTTGAGGGTTTTTCCATTCATGTGACTAAGATCTGGCTCACAAATCCCAACGTCAATGATGTTTTTCTAATCTGAAAATAGTTCAACTACCGATGTCACAAAATCACCAAATCCAGATCGACACGTTGCTCCTGCTGCCCCAAAGGGGGAAGTGCAACAAATAGACAATCGCAGGCGAATGCAAACTGAACTGTAAAGTCCCTCAAATCTCAGCAACACTAGAAAAACGAAGATTAAAGAAATATAATCCTTAATTTAAAGTTTGCAAAAACGAAGAACAATAAACAGAAACACAAATCCTACTCTGAATGCATCAGGTGCAGCTCCACTCTTGAGAGGCCGCCATTTTTCCGAGCCATTTATTGATCCATTTTCAGTTTTCATTGTTGTGTATTTACACACAAAAGTACTTGTGTCCCTAAAATACTACTTATACAATATATCTGCAGTACATCAGAGGTACACGGGCTCACTGCTCCACGCTCTCCATGTCAGACGTCAGTGACGCGGAGAACACGGGGGTGTGACCGCTCCTTCCCGATAAACCGCCCCATCCTTCACACACAATCTGTCCCTGTTTTCACGTCGCTGAGCCCCGTTACCACGGCGACCAGAAGGAAGTGAGTACTGTCAACTGCACGGCATCGGTCGAGACGGCTCACACTTCACTTCCAGATCTGGAGACTACGCGGAGGCTGTGTCACTGTGTCCAAATACACGCGTGAACTCCATTAAAACCAGGTCTTTCTTCTTCAAGTGAAGATACAGTAAAAAAAATCCTGGTAATTAGCGGTCAGCCCGAGGGACAGCGCTCAGTTCACAGTGTTTGGTGGCGCCTCACGACGCCTCAGCGCTTCTCACCGTGTTTGGGCAAAAAGAGAGGAGAGCGGCATCAGTGGAGCTGAGCCAGAGGGCAGATTCTCATCAGGGCAACCGGGGGCAACCGGGGGCAACCAGGGGCAACCAGGTGCTGCTGAGCAGGACAGGTGATGAACAGATATATGAAGAAAGTGTATGAGAATACTTTAAATAAAGACTCTCTGAGGACATGGCACTGGAGCAGGATGTTTTGAATTGCGACTGGCAGCTTTGATCTCCCTTTGTTCTTTGGATTTGCTGATGATGTCGTCCTCTTCATCCCTAAAACCACAGTATTCATCAGTGGTACATATGAACACAATCCGTTGTTTTGAAGCTCTGATCCATCGTGTTCTGCTTGAACACTCTTAGACTTAGGATTGAAACATTTCCCTGTTGTGTTTTAGCTCAAACCCTGAGACACGTTGGTCCTTATCTGTGAGGTTTTAGCTCGAACCTGCGCATTTCTATGTTTACGTCACGTACCAGTTCAGTCGCTCTGTATCCTGGACAGAAAATATCTATTGATCCGATTCATTTATGCTTTTATGCGTCAGTTGAGAACCAGATCTCATTGACAGTGACGTTCGAATAACGGTTCATATGACCAGTACGGAACAACCGTGGATTTCCGATGGGATCGGACACGTCTCCCAAAGTGGGCCCTGCGGTCGCCCCCCATCAAAGCGACGGCAGTGGCGGTGGTGGTGGGGGGCTGTCAAACATCCCACATCTTTCCCCTCAGACGTGTCGGGGCAGGATTCAGAACATACCACAGAAGTGTGTGTCTCTGGATCGAGGACGCGACAGCTCGTCAACGTCGAGCTCAATTGGACACGAGCCAAAGTCTAAATGTCAAAATCCACGTCAGGTACATTTTTTCCGGCGGCGCTCTCTGTCATGTCAGGTCATTCTGATCACGCTGACGTGAGTTCACCTGCTGGTGTTTCCGGTGCCTTTGATCTGATGCTGTGAGGATGAGGGGGAAACTCCGCCGCTGACGGCTGAGGCGCGTGTTTTCCACCACCGCAAAATAAAATCAATACTTTCATGGGTTTTCAAAGAACTTCTGAGGGGGTTTGGTTCGCGCCACAATCCTGGAGAGGAAGACTGAATGAACGATAGAACGGTTTGCGTCTCTTCCAAACTTGGACACTTACGACGAGAAGGTTCTGCTGCGGAAACCAGAATGTGGCTGTGTGGTCATGGGATGACGCTGAGACTTCCTAAGTCTCTGTGTTGCAACAATCAGTGTTTCCTCTTTCGCGAATGCAACAACTGTCTCAGGTTACGCGCATTTCTGTACTCTGAACTCTGATAAGTGAGGAATGAGGAATTTGCTCCATTGTCTCTTTCGAGCTGCCGGGGTCTTCGGACCGCGGCGACCGGAGGCCGGTGACTGGGTTTGAACACAACAGGGATCTCGGACGTTTGCGGGCCGCGATCGCAGAGGGCGTCCAAAACACACGCAACACGAGAAGGTCACGATTTGCCTATCGAGGCCACCGTCACTGTCATTTGCATCTGTGCCGCTCGGCGACTAAAAATAATGCGAACAGACCCTCGCTTTCAGCCGGGGGGGGGGGGGATTGTCTGTAAGTTGTTTGGCTCATCCAGGGATTTGGGAGGAGAGGAAGCGTAGAGAGAGAGAGAGAGAGAGAGAGAGAAAGAGAGAGAGAGAGAGACATAACAGGGAGTAGATGGAGGTGTTTCTGACACCAAGGCGGGAGGAGAGAGAGAGAGAGAGGGGGAGGAACAGGAGGGAGGAGGAGGAAGGGGTGCTTCCTCTTTGGTCTGGGCTGAGCTGCTGATGTATCCCTCCCTCTCCCTCCCTCCCTCCCTCCCTCCCTCACCCCCCAACCGCCCCCACCCCCAGTCCCATGGCAACAGGAAACCTCGGTATATAAAGCCCACCTCGCAGGGGGAACCCTCCGGAGTGTCTCTCTCTCTCTCTGAGCCGCCGCAGCATGACCAGGACGCAGAGCCTGAGAGTGTGGACTTAACAAAACAATGCCCAGCCCCACCACCAGCCCCACCACCACCACCACCACCACCACCACCACCACCTCCACCACCACCAACAACACCACCAACACCAACACCACCCAGCCACTCGAGTCTCAGCTCTTCATCATGGACAAGGATGACAGGAGGAGAAACAAGAACATGTGAGTGAACAGGAGGGGGGGGGGTGGGGGGCAGCATGACCAGGACGCAGAGCCTGAGAGTGTGGACTTAACAAAACAATGCCCAGCCCCACCACCAGCCCCACCACCACCACCACCACCACCACCTCCACCACCACCACCACCAACACCAACACCACCCAGCCACTCGAGTCTCAGCTCTTCATCATGGACAAGGATGACAGGAGGAGAAACAAGAACATGTGAGTGAACGGGGGGGAGGAGGAGGAGGAGGAGGAGGAGGGGGGGGATTTGGGACTTTGATCAAAGGAACCATGTAGCAATCTTCACAGTGAAAGACTACAATGCCTTTCTTATCTCTCTCTCCCTCCGACAGTGGAAAGAACTTCATGTGCCGGCTCCAGTGCATGTTCTCGCACTCGTCCAGCTCGGAGAGGTAAAGGACGCGCATACGTTTCTTCTTCTGGAACAGCTCAGGCCTGCCGCTATCATTTCCATCTATGGCATCATGAAAGCATTCAAATGAACGGGAGACTCGGTGTTTGCTTTGGCATACCGCGCATACACACTCTGAAATGCACACACACACACACACACACACACACAGGGAACATATTCCTCTTTTTTTAACTTTTTGATAAGCTCTCCTGCATTTTACCCAAATGTGATCCTGCTGGACTAATCCGTGGCACATTCTCTCCCACAGCCGGCTAAGTTTAGAGGACACCCAACAATGGTCCCAGTCACTGGAAAGGCTTCTGGAGTCTAAATGTAGGTTTGAATTTGAAGTTCTAGAAGCGTGAGATGAAAAGAGTTTTAGAAACGACCATCTCTGCGTTTTTCCCTCAGACGGACTCGCCACCTTCCGCAACTTCCTCAAATCGGAATACAGCGACGAGAATATCGAGTTCTGGCTCACGTGCGAGGACTACAAGAAGATCAAGTCATCCTTCAGGATGTCGTCGCGCGCCAAGAAGATCTACGAGCAGTTCATCAAGGCGGAATCTCCCAAAGAGGTAACGTCTACTTACACACACACACACACACACACACACACACACACACAGTTGCTATGCTCTGATGCTTAAAGGGGGATTGGCGACACCTGTTGCAATGAAGTGATGTTCGATCACTTTGCTCCCCTAGAATTTGTCGAGTACATCAATAGTACAATAGAGCTAACCCACCATATCTAGCCCACATGTGCTCTAGCTAGTTGCGAGGTCGAGGCCAAGGCCCAGTCAAAAAGTCCATGTTTGAAAATGAGCCAGTGAGCTTAAGGAACATCTTTCCATCGTGGGTTGTGGCGCAAACGCGCAGCTCCAAGGTTCTCGCAGCCTGAAATTCAGCCAGAGCAGCATCCATCCATACATCGGTGGAAAGCTGGAAAAGTTGCCCCAACGCACCTTTAAATCTTGTTGATATCAGACTCTGGATTCTTGTCCCTGTGCCTAAATCCAGATCAACATCGACTATCACACCCGGGAGCAGATCAAGAGGAACGTGAAGACTCCCACCATGCACTGCTTCGACGACGCTCAGAAGATAGTTTACGGGCTGATGGAGAGAGACTCGTACCCGCGTTTCCTGCGCTCCGACATTTACAGAACTCTCCTGGAAAACCTCGCTGCAGACGCCTCGAAGGGATGAGAGGGCAGGCAGAGGTGAAGAGAGAAAGAGAGGGAAAGAGAGAAGGGGAGAGAGAGAGACTAGATCATCCGCAACTGGAACGTTTGAGCTCCTTCCCGAGGAAGGACCGACCACAGAGAAGGAAGGAGAGTCGGCCCGCGGAGGCCTCGCCCCTCGCCACGCCGTCGTCTCTACATCCAGAAGTACAAACTGAGGATGCCCCACACCACAGAGGAAGAAGAGGAAGAAGAGGAAGAAGAAGAAGAAGAAAGCAGCCATGCCAGCCTGTAGTGTGGACTTTGCTCCGGATCGGCGATGAAGCGGCGGCGGCGGCGCCGGGGCTCCAATCGAGCGCAGAGCGGCGTCAGCGAGCCGCGACCTCCTCGGGCCTTCTTCAGAGAGGGGTTTCCTGTGCAGACACAAGTAGAGGATACGAGATGCAACCGTCACACTCCATTAGCGCCACGTGTGTGTGTGTGTGTGTGTGTGTGTGTGTGTGTGTGTGTGAGAGAGAGAGAGAGAGTGTGTGAGTATTTAGTTGCTGCATTGTACTTCCACTGATGCACAATAAGCTGTTATAGAAGGAGCTGGTGTCGCCTGAGTGAAATGGGTTGCCAGTTCTGCACTGAGGCATTCTGGGATACTTTCAAAGGATCTTTTACCTTCTTCTTTTGTTTTCCTTTTTTCCCCAAGATTGGACTCATGAAAGGTTTCGAAAAACAGATTCTAATTGTTTAGGTTTAGACTTGTGGACCTGTGAGTGATATTATTGTGCAAATTCCAATTAAAGGTGCAGTGTGTCAGATTTTGCGACATCCACTGGTGAAGTTGCACGGTGCAGCTGAATACCCTGCTATCTCAATGTAACCTAAATACATACAATATTCAAATGGATTCCTCCAAACTTGATTTAAAGGTGCAACACGTAGCACTGAGCGACATCTAGTGGTGCGGTTGCATATTGCATATTACATATATCATGTAGGAGAACCCATGTTAGTCTCAAGTTAACTCAAACGGTGTCAAGTTTGTCCATTCTGGGCTCCCGTTAAAACATGGCAGTTCAAAATGGCCGCCTCCATCAAGAGGACCTGCTCTGGGTGTAAATATAAAGGCTCATTCTCATGAATGTAGGTGATTATACACTCATAAAAACATCAGTATTGCAACTAGAAATTGGAAATAATGTCACCTACATCCGACACACTGGACATTTAAGGTGGTATAGGTTTCACAGTGGACTTTTAAGGTGGTATTTTTTGAACAGTAATGCTAGAATCATTATACTTTTTGATAATAACTGAAACAAACTCCTCCAGCAATCAAGTGTCGATGGTTGTGGTTTTATTGAATCAACTATGAGTGGAAATGTAATAGGTTTAGAATCACTGATGCATGATGGGATGTTGAAACCCCCTTAGAGAATAATCCTTAATATTATTATTATTATTATTATGATGATGATGATGATGATGACTACTTTCCAAAGCATCGTTGTTTCAATGTGTTCCTAGTTGATTAAGTTAAACATTTCATTATTTATTATGACTTGTCACCATCCGAGTACAAACTGTGTTGCAGTGTTTAAGATGTTAGGGATTTGAATGACATTAAATTATTTACATAGCACTTTGAAGAAGTCCACTTTATTCACACAGCAGCTTTCAGCGCCGGCCGCCACGATGATGTCAGTGTTGTGGTGGTGTGTTTAAAGACAACGGCAGGGAAATGGATCTTCAACACGGCGTTCGTCACTCAGGAGGGGAATGATGGGATGTTTGCGCGCTGACGCTCTGCTGTGTGTTTAAAGCTTTACTCCGACGCAGCGGGATGGAAACACGGAGGCCGGGCCAAGTTTTCCTCGGAGGAAGAGTAATCATCGCTCTTACGGGGAGGCGGTGGTTGGCCAGACTTCACACTCGGACTATATACAGATATTACATCGTATTTAATACTGGTCTGCACTGCAACACTCAAACATCATATCGGAAAAGTTGGAAAATGAGGTGAAATACTGCCAGAATTGTGTCAAAAGGAGTTATAGTCTGCCCTTTCCATGTTTTCCTTAGGATCTGCGGCTGTTCCACGGAAACAGGAAGTGGCTAAAATACAATCAAAGACAGAGGGGGCGCTGTTTGTAGCCGTGCACGGAAACATAAGAATTTTAGATTTTAAATTGTGTTTGGTGTAGCTCAATATTACTGACATTAAAGATAATACTAATGATTCTAATATGGACATAAAACAAGTGCAACGACAGGTGAAAACAGGAGCTGGGGCGGTGGACAGTATGAGGTACATGACTCCCAAAACAAGTAGCACTGGTTTTCTCAAACATTCAGTCGACTCAGCGAATTCCTTCAGCAAACTTCGATGGAAGTTACATCAGAGCCAAACCTCATCTTTTTCGGGTGTTTGGCACTTCCTGTTTTTTTTCCCCCCAATCGCTGAAAAGCATCTGTTGACGTGGAAATGAAGTGCTTGAAGTGATATGTGCTCTTTTAAAAACAGGAAGTCGGCAACTTCCAGTTTCTTGTGAAATCAAATCAGTCATTGTGCGATTAGCTCTGAACTGCAGCCGCGTTACTGAGCTGACGATGCGGCAGAGTGACCAGTGGTAACGCTCTAAAATATGTTAATTAACTGAAGGAAATCGTTCAAAATGTGACTTTTGAAATCAGTCTACATCCCCCAATCAGGCAAAGCTCACTTTTTACGTAATATACGACTCATTATGTAACTGTGACAGTGCAGGTATGTGCATCTTAATAACGTTAGTAACCTTGACTACCTTAAATTTGTGTGTTTAGCTCCTCCAGCGTTCACGTACGCGGACCCGTGCGCAGGGTCGGAACGGCAGGGGAAGCTGAGGAGGGAAATCATCTCCCTAAAAAGGAAATGAGCTGCTCCCAGAGTCAACTTTGACATATTTAGGTGAAAGTGGGAAACATTATCTGTTTTTCTTAAAGGTGCAGTGTGAAGAATTCAGAGAAATCCAATGGAGGAGTCACACAATGCTCCCCCTCCCCATCACCCGGTATTATTATTAAAACTCTAAAAAGGTGGTAAGTTTGTCCATTCTGGGCTAATGTAAAAAACATGGAGGCACAACATGGCGGCCTCTGGAGAGAGCAACGTGCCAGTGTTGTGAAGAGCTCATGCTGCAACCTGCAGTTCACAGGGGGGCCACCAGAGGCTGGCTCCAAGGTTTCTACTGACATTGAGAAGGGTATTAACTGCCTTTTTATGCCATGTTGACCTGAGCAAGATATTAAAGGTGCAGTGTGTAAAAATAACATCTTTCAATTCCCATTCATATTGTCAGAAATTGAATGTAGAACAATGATGCTAATTTAATCGCCTGATTGTAGGAATTGTTGTTTTCATGACCCTAGAATGAGCTCTTTATATTTACATCAGCCTTTACGGAGGCCGCCATGTTGCGCCAAGGTTATAAACTGCATTAAGCTGCAACGTTCCCCACTAGATGTCGCTAAATCCTACAGGTTCTGTACCTTTAGGGTGGAAACGGGACCTTCGGCAGAAGGCTGATACGTCTCCCGACAAGAACAAATTAAAGACAACACCTTGAACTCGTTGTGGAGCCATAAATGTACAAACGCAGCCCAGAATAACTGGCGCTGACGCTCCACCTTTCATTTCAAGTAATTAGCATCTCTTCAGATAAGGCGCCGTTTAAAGTTTGACGTGTGGAAACAACGCCTGTGAATTTTCAAATGTCAGCTTTTGAAGAAAGGGAGGTTCCTCTGTGGTGTGTGTGCATGCTTGCACACAGTGTTCAGTACAAACACACACACACACACACACACACACACACACACACACACAGGTTTGGAATTTAAATGTTTGGACAGCGCAGATGTCTGATGCACAAACTGTAAATGTTGACAGCAGCCCTCAACACAAACACTCCAACAGGAAACTGGGGCAGTGGAAGCGGATACTTGACCTCTGACCTTTGTTTATGTCAATCTTGAAAATGGAACAGAACTTAATACATTCACTTCCTAGTTACTTTGCTTTTAAGGCAAGAAAGTGAGTGAAACATTCAATGGAAGAGCTTTATCCTGGGTTTACTGCTGCACCCGTTCTGTATAAACGCTGGACTCGGACCCGACACACTGGAAATGAGAAGTTGATGTTTACTGATTAATTTCTGATGCGGGAGACAATGGAGGAGAGCGGCGGTTATCAGGCCACTCCTCCTCCTCTTTGGCTCAAAGCCCGGACATGAGAGGTGATGTCACAGGAGGTGACGAGGGGAGCGACGGTGGGAAGGTGTTGCAGGTGTGCGAGGTCACACAGCTCATTGTTACCTCGTGCTTGACATTTGAGTCCTTTATTCCGAGTTACATAACGAGCGGTGACACGTTTTTTTTAAAAGGTCACGTCGGCAACATGATTGTCCATCGAGCCAGACGACGACTACATTCAGGACTGAGCGATGTCAAGAAATTAAAGGTGCATTTGGTCACTTTTCTCTTTAAAATCCAGATCAAATGCCACGAGTGGAGCAAAAGCTTAATAAGATGGCAACTTACCCGGGTCAGGGTTTCCCTGGAAGTTGACCTTAGCGGCACGGTAGCTTAGCGGTTGACACTGTTTCCTCGCAGCGAGAACATCGGAGGTTCGATGCCCAGCGGGGGGCAGGATCTTCTGCGTGGAGTTTGCCTGTTCTCCTCCACGTCTGAGTGGGTTTCCCCCCGGTTTTCCTAGAACCATCAAAACATGCATGTTGGGTTGGGATCTGTTGGGTTGGGTTCTGTTGGGTTGGGTTCTGTTGGGTTGGGTTCTGTTGGGTTGGGTTCTGTTGGGTTGGGTTCGGTTGGGTTGGGTTCTGTTGGGTTGGGTTCTGTTGGGTTCGGTTCTGCGAACTCATTTTCCATTTCTCGTGCACATGAG
>JAFBJT010005705.1:108137-120571 GCA_016785325.1 Chascanopsetta lugubris
CCGGAGTTTTTGTGTGTGTGTGTGAGAGAGAGAGAGAGAGAGAGAGAGAGAGAGAGAGAGAGAGAGAGAGAGAGAGAGAGAGAGGGGAGAAGGGTCTTCACTTTATCATGTCTTTATTTAACGCACGCGCGCGCGCGCGCACACACACACACACACACACACACACACACACACACACACACACACACACACACACACACAGCGTGAGACTCTGAGAGGCAACAACACAACAACACTGAGGCATTCCACCGCACAATAGAGTAAAATAGAAATTACACCAAATAAATAAAGATGTCAAATGATAACGTTTGTCCTGCACGTCATCAAAATAAAAACAGGAAGTCGTCACATTCAGCCTCACATGGTCAGACCTGCTTATTTATAGTTAAACAAACACAGGGTGTGATTGGTCAGTTGGACGGACCTGTCAGCCGGCGGGGCTGTTTATAACCTTACTGCTCTGACCTCTGTGTGACACACACACACACACACACACACACACGCATACAGTGTCACACACACACACACACACACACACACACACACACACACACACACACACACACACACACACGCATACAGTGTGTGTGTAGCTTCCCTCTAATGTTGGCCAATGAATCACCGTAGTCTAGTCCAACACTTGAGTCAGGGGTTCATGGCAACACTGCACGCCCAGGGGAATGGTATGCGCGCACACACACACACACACACACACACACACACACACACACACACACACACACACACACACACACACACACACACACACACACACACACACACACACACACACACACACACACACACACACACACACACACACACACACACACACTGTACGCTGTTCATTCGTCTAATGTGACTGTTGAGTCATGTATTCAGACAGAGGAAGTGGTCTGGCCGAGAGGAGTGAGTGCGCCGACCCTGGGGAGTCATTATCACTCTGTTTCTGACTCGCACGCCCCCCCCCTCTCTCTCTCTGTACTCTAAAATCTAATCCATGAAACCAATCACATCTTTTCTTGGGTTTAGAGAGAGGGAGAGCGGTGTGGCTGAGCTTTGAAGATGTATAAATGATGGACAGACACACACACACACACACACACACACACACACACACACACCGTCAGACACACACCGATGCACATCCATCACCACCACCACTCAGGGATAATTAGCCAGATGATGAGCCGGTGTGGGATTAACTGTCAACACTTCCTGGTTGGCTGGTCATGTGGTCAACAGGAGCCAATGAGCCCTGAGGGACTTTTCTCATCTTCAAAGCCCCTGAATATTAAACACACACACGGAGCCTTTATCCATTACCCTACATACACGTATATGGATATGCGCGAGCAAAGTACCCAAAACTCCAAAAATGAGTACTGCGTACAACTACTGCATTTGCATATTTGAAGTAAACGTCTGATCATTGACGGCTTTGCTGCAATTATCTTAATTCATCCACGGAGAAATAATCTATGCGGACAACAACATGTTTGGGTGTGCAGCTGTGGCTCCATCGACCGCCATTAGGGAGATCCAGTGTGGAAGCAACTGTGGGCAAATGACCCTTTAATACCACATCAGTGGACTAAAGACAGACGTAGAGGATGTGACATGTGCAGGGGATGTGATGCGAGTCGATGAATAGAAGTCATTGTTTTACATTAAGGGCAGTTAGTGGATGCACGTGTTTTCCGATTTGCATCAGAGGAACATATTGAAAAAAAAAAATCATAGCCTGTCACATGACCTTTCAGACAGTAATGTTTGTTACTGTACATTAGCCAGCGTTATTATACCGAATAACTACTATGGCCCTTAATCTGTATTGACTAAAAATGTTATATACATATATAGCTTCATTTGCTCTGTAGTCCAACCGCAGCCTCCCTGACTGCCGTGTCGTAGACGGGATGGACTTGGCGCCCGCGACGTCCCCCGTAGGTTTCCCAGAGAGTGCGTGTGCGGCTCGCGGTGGGCGCTTCACTCGTCAACCCTCTTGCTCATGCCTAACTCCTCCGACTGCCCCGGTTCAACCAAAAATGGGCAAAGAGGCAAAGCTCAGGCAGAGATGGGGGTGGGGCCCATGGTGCCGTCGCAGCATCCACAGAAGGTCAGCCTAGGTGCTCAGGCACTCACGAGGCCACGCCCCTTACTGATGCACGATTTCAAACCTCCACTGAATCGAAATAAGCCCCGCCCCCCGTTCAGGAATGTAATGTCATGTGACCGATTGTAGTTTGTAGCAGGCTTTAAACATTCGTTTCAACGTTTCATTCACCTCTAAAGGTGATTATTTTAACATGAGAGTCTGTGGGGGTTGACAGCCTCAAGTGGCCACCCTGTGAACTGCAGCTTTTTCCAATATTTTTTTTGTTTTTTTCCACTTTTCCACTAAAGCCGATACTTTCCTCGGGATCAGGCATCGTCATTCGTCTGTCGTTGAGTCATCTGCCATCCCCTCTTGATTTGAACATCTGAAATGAGCCATACCACAGTTCCCTGGACGTCCTGGTCCTTAACACCGAGAACTGAGGTCATTCTGTTGCAACGGTCAAACCGGAGCGAGATCTCGCGACCTCCCAGCCCTCATCATCTCCACTGAATCTCAGCTCCGCTCTGGATTCATCCCCGCGTCGCCGTCATCGCCTTGATTTGACACGACGTGCTCCTTCGCCAAAGACGCTTCATTAAAAAAACAGTTCTGAGGGCGTTTCATTGACATTCATCGCGGGGTCCGGGCCACGAGTCAGCAGTTTTTTTTTTTTGCTCTGCAGCTCCGGACGGACGATGGCGGACACGGCGGACAGATCAAATGTGGTCATTTCATCGCTGATTTATTCACTGCGGCCGAGGAGACGCTTGCATCGCACTTTCACTTGCTTTGCGAACGAGGCAAGCGAGCGACCCGGTGTTGCGCAGGAGTCGCACCTCCTACGTTGGATCCGTCTAATTGAATTAAAGCTAATGAGTTTACCGACAGACACAGTCCGAGTAATTAACGCCATGTCCAAATCAGGACGACAGCCATTTAAAGAAGTCAGATCTCCGACAACAGCCAATTAACATGATGCTTCCGCTTCCTGTGTGTGTGATGTTTACATGGGAGGATGGAGCTCAATCAAGGACACCTGCGTCCGGCAGCCTCTGTTCACAGCGCCTCCCCCTCGCCTTCTTAGCCTTCAAAATAAAAGTCCCTCTTTTGTTGTAACAATCTGGGTTCCTTATGTGGCTCCCCTTGCCCCCCCCCCACCCCCCCACCCCCCCGATTTAAGGGTACATCTTGATATGAAGGGATCATTCAATCAAGCGTCTCTCTTTTTCCTCTGCTCTCTTTCAGGGAATGAACCAACTGTGAAAATCCAAAAAGGACAATTGGAAAGTTGGTGATGATAAACCCACAGCGACGGGCCCCGCCTCAGCTGATGATCTAGAAATCAACATTTGGTTCCAGACTACAGGACATCGCCTCAGTGGGAGCCCAGCTCCACTGAGAGGAAGCAGGAAGCCGGGGTCGGAGTGAAGCGCTCGCTTAGCTCAGGGGTTCGGGGAAGGAGACGCGCCCAGCGCTGACGATGAAGCGGCAAGGCCTCGGGCTGCTCAGAGCCCTGCTGGTGCTGGTGGGCGTGTCGGCGCTCTGCAGCGTCGCCTTAGGAACCAGGAAAGGAAACGCTTCCTTGGACCAGAGGAGCCACAGACACAGACATCCAGGTTCGACAAGAGAGGCCACGTTCCCTATTGTTCTACTTGTGCATGTGTCATCTGAGTGGTTCCGCAGCTTTGAGCTGGATTCTATGCACGACCTTCGACTGTAACTACAATCATCCAACTTCACATTCAAAGAGCTTGTTGTCATGTAAACAGAAATGGATGAACTTTGTCGACCAAGACGAATGCCAAGCGATAAGAAGTATAAAAAACAGGTTGAAACTGTTTAGGAGTCTGAACAGAAGACAAAGTACCATTCATTCATGGTGTTCATGCATTAAAACCCTGTATGTATGACCTATACTTTGGTCAGCCACCAGGGGGGGCAATAAGGAAGATTCAGACGTGAAAACAAAAGCTTAAGCTTGACATTATCCCTTATCTTAAGTCTCCCATCAGAGGTAAACCTCAACTCTCCATTTACATAAGGGGAGGGGCATTGAATATACTATCATCTCCAAAGAAGTCAATGACAATGATTTGGATATTGAGGAAAGTTACCAAATACATTTACTTTCCAATAACTTGACCTTTAGGGTTATTTTTCCTCAACTTAGCCAGACATTCTTAAATGTTCCATCGAGTCACCCTTTAGTTTAAACTCCCTGCTCCTCAGTGCGACCGCAGTCTGCTCCCGTTCGCCGCCAAGCAGCTGCACTGAAGCAGGTTAAGTGCCCCTCCCCCCTCCCTTCCCTCACCTAAAAGAACTACTTGTTTAAAGTGTGTGTGTGTGTGTGTGTGTGTGTGTGTGTGTGTGTGTGTGTGTGTGTGTGTGTGTGTGTGTGTGTGTGTGTGTGTGTGTGTGTGTGTGCCATTCCAACCAGCCACCCACCCATGTTTTTCTTTGCTGGATTTTGAACCAGTGATCCATAATTCAAAAGTGGGGCCTCTCTGTTCAGGAGGTTACTGGCTCCCACCCACTTCAGACTTTGCCCTTCTGAGAATATTCTCAGAGAGGGATGCAGAGATGTGGAGAGAGAAAGAACTTCAGCTACTCAAGTCCTTTAAATTCAAACCAAAAAAAAAAAAAGAATGGAGGCTAATTATACGTTCATTTCTAGCTCCTCCCATTTCCTGGAAATCAACTGGAACGCCATTCAGGGTTCAACATCTTTAAACTGCTATTGGAAAATTTGGTAAATAACGGATAGTTATGTGTTTCTTATCATTGTTATGAAGATAAGAATGTTATATAATAAGAAAATAACAATAGATACAAATATATGTAACTTTGCATTGACTTTACTCTTTAAAGGCCCTCGGGGCCCGTCATCGCTGCCTCTGCAGTTTTAATGATGATTTCTATCAGTTCAAAAATGGTTAACATCTCCAAAGATTCCTCTCACTTCAACACCACGTTGATTGGAGACGTTTTAAAGGTGCAGTGTTGAAGATTTGGTGCAGTTGCGTGTTGAATCCATCACCTCACCCTCACCCATCTGAGCCCGCAGGAGAACTTATGGTGGACTTCAGCTGTCATTAAAGGGTTAGAAGTGACCAATATCTTACATACTGCTCCTTGAAATCTTAGTAAATAGCACTTTTTTTTCGACAGTAGGGTTTTTGGTATTCTAGATAGAGTTCTGGGCTCGCGGGAGGATTGTTGTATTTTGTATAAGGGGATATTAAGAAGTAAACAAACACACATTAACTGCCGGAAACATAAACTTGTAGGAGCTTTAAAGTGCTGAGGTCAAAATGAGCCGTGGGATAAATGAGAAGTCCGTGAATTTAGAGTAAATTAGGGAGGTTACGAAAAATGTCCCGAAGCTAAGCTAATTATTTGCTTGTGCTGCCCCCTTCAGGACGTTTGTCGTTGCACAGACACAAACAGCGGACGGGGAAGGAAGGGCAGGTGCTGCATCGCTCCAAACGAGGATGGGTCTGGAACCAGTTCTTCGTCATTGAGGAGTACACGGGTCCCGACCCGGTGCTGGTGGGCAGGGTGAGTGCTGAGCACGACGCTCGTCCATCAACGCGTGTTCATCTCTCAAAACACAATCGAGACGAGTGCGGACTTTGAGTTGCTGTTTAATTATGTGCGGTAACGTCCTCTGGTGACAGTCACGGCCGAGAGAGAGAGAGGGGGGGGGGGGGGGGGGGGGAGAGAGATGGGGAGGGGGGGGGGGGGGGGGGGGGGTCATGTTCATGTGAGGATGATTGGTGGCGCTCCTCCATGGCACCATCACTCAAAGGGAGCGGGGGCGGCTTCCATAAACAACACGAACATCATATTTCATTGTGTAGAGTTGTAAAGGCAAAGCGGGAGTTTAATTGAATTCTGAACATTCTTTTTTGACAGGGTTTTAAATCTCTTACTTATTAGTGTTTGGACATTTCCCCCCCCCCCCCACCCCCCCCCACCCAACAACACACACACACACACACACACACACACACCAACTGGCATGTCAGCTCCTTTCATTCACAGAATTGCGGAATACAAGCTTCGTTTTGCCTTTGGCTAAACGTCTACCGCCACGTTCTTCTGAAATCCAAATGTCATCACTGGCTCTCATCTCCGTTCTCGTCCCTTCAGCTCCACTCGGACGTGGACTCAGGCGACGGCAACATCAAGTACATCCTCTCGGGCGAAGGGGCGGGGACCATCTTCGTCATCGACGACAAGACGGGCAACATCCACGCCACCAAGACCCTGGACCGCGAGGAGCAGGCGCAGTACACGCTGACGGCCCAGGCCGTGGCCAGAGACACCATGAAGCCTCTGGAGCCTCCGTCGGAGTTCATCGTTAAAGTTCAGGACATCAACGATAATCCTCCCGAGTTCCTGCACGGGCCGTACTACGCCAGGGTGCCCGAGATGTCCAATGTCGGTGAGTCGTCAACATGGGTTGATTGATGCCGTGTCAACGTCCCTATGGTCGTTACTTCGATGAATATTCACCCCTCTGCTTTAAATACTCTGGCACAACCCACCGCACTCGTGGCCGGATGCCGGTGAAACTAAAGAACTCGGACGCAGGCCAGAATCTTCCATCCATCAAACGTTCCTTTTCTCCACTTTCGAAACAAATGTGCATTCTGACGATGAAGTATCGCAGTTTAGACAAACGTACTGAAGGTGTCTACAGATGCTCAAAGCCACGGTTAACAACACATGCTAAGACTGTCGGAATACCAAAATGTGCAGAGTCTGGCCCATAGACACCTCAACATACAGGGCGGGGAAGGTGGGAACTGAACCTATGATCTTCTGGATGACGACACATTCTTAAAGATAAGTCAAATGTTAAAATCTCCACATCGACGTGGATGAAAACGGCAGCAACAGATTAATTTCCCCTCCTCACAACAACAACGATTCAGACCCGATAATGAAACGTCATCTGTTGTTGTTGTTTTTTTGAAAGGGAAGAAAAGAGTCTCCTCTGGAAACTGAGTGACATTTGTTAATAAAGTCGCTGATGGAGTTGGGTGTTGTTTGTCGGCTAAACAGCCTTTTTCATCCATTATTAATGATCTGTGTAATCTGACCACAGGAAGTGTGGCAGAGAAGTGGATATCACACTGGGCCATTAGCAGATACATGCAGCTCCTCAATATATCCTTTTACTTTCCTCCCTTTTTTTCCTATCATAAAAGAGGAGGAAAAACGAGATGGGAGATATTTAGCAGCATGTTGGCATATTATGGGGTGTTGGAGAGCCTCCTCAGGGCTGACCTGGACTGAACCCCCCCCCCCCCCCCCCCCCCCCCCCCCCCCTACCTTGGCAGCGGCGGAACTCAGAGTACCGGAGAAATCCCTCGTCTGAATGAGCCGGATTTCCAAAAAAGAAAGAGCGTCTGAAAAGACGGCTCAATGTTCTTTTCTTTTTCGCTCCACATCCGCTTCTGCTGCTCAGACCTGAAAACAGAAGTCTGGCAGGGAGCGGGGGGGGGGGGGGCGGGGGGCTACCGTTGGTCATCAGCCTCAACCACCGAAGACTAAATAGGAGGTTAGAATTAGATCACATAAGAGAGAAACGTTTTCCAAACATCCATATGGAAGCAGTTAGATCATACAGCAACAAGGGCCCAGTGTGTCGCAGCTAAAAGCTTCCGGAACAGTATCGAGTTACAAAAACACAACCGGCTGTTTTAGCATTTAGCACTTTTTGTTTTGATCTCACTGTAACTGCTGACATGCAAAAAACTACATTTCTCCAGAGAGTTGATTATGTCACCGTCGACTGCGTGAAGACACATACGAGCGTTTGTTTCCTAAATAACAGTCGGAGTCGCATTAGGTGAAATATGATCGAGAAACGCCAGCGAATAAAGTTGCCTTCGTGTCGTGTGCGACTGCAGACATTAAGACTTTGTTTAGTAGAAGAACACAAATAAAATATTAACTGAATCTTTAAAGTTACCCTGGTGGTGGTAAAGTGCATTTACAAGTTAAAGTACCCCATGATTCCTGTAGGGGGCGGAGGTGGCTCGGTAGTTAGAGCAGTCGCCATTGGAGGCAAAGGTTGGCATTAGATGACATGACATAACCTGGCCTTAGATGACATAAGATGACATGACAGTAGATGACATGACTGATTTTTAATCTAGTCTACAAATCTAAATAAAAACATGTACAAAAAGACAGAGTCAGCAGCTGTAAAATGTGTTGCCTGTAGGTGGTGCCATTTGCAGTGACATATATAGGACGTGATGATATGACAGAGGGCAGAGTAGAAGGAGAGAGTTTGAGGGAGAGCGAGGGGGGAATTAGTGGAGACGGCGCCAGTTCATGGACAGGGGGGAGTTAGTGCGCGAGAGAGAGCGAGAGAGAGAGAGTGAGAGAGAGAGAGAGAGAGAGAGAGAGAGGGAGAGAGAGAGAGAGGGAGAGAGAGATTTGTGCCGAGTAAATCTGGCTAATCAAACCAGTGTTGGGTATTTGACTGGCTCAAATCCATAGCTCACATTTCTAATTGGTTTGGAGATTACCAGCTTTTCCCGCTGTCAAACACACACACACACACACACACACACACACACACACACACACACACACACACACACACACACACACACACACAAACGTGCACGTACACACACATGGCAATAATATGACAGCAGAGAGGCTCAACTCTGCAGCTCGACATCTGGGGAATGAAAGAAAGAAAGACACGGAAACATGGTCAATGGAGCGTGTTTATGTATCTTTGGTGTGTATACGCTGTCTCTCTGCTCCATCAATGCCCTTCGCGGTGCCGTGTTGTGTCCTCGTTCACACAGTGACGGCACAGAATCAGGAGCAGTCAGAGATGTTTTGATCAAGGACACGAGTCTCTGGGGGGAAAGGAAGCATTCCAATTTACGAGGCAGGTCGCTCCCGCGAGTGGCAGCGACTCGTGTGCATCCGCCGGTGCGACTTATCGCACCACTGTGGAGCAGGAACACGGCAGAGATCCATTTAGGATTCCCCCCCCCCCCCCCCCCCCACCCCAAAAAAAAAGAAATCTAAAGTTGAGTAAAGGTGCAGTGTGTACGGTTTGGTGGCATCTCGGGGGTTAAGTTGCATGTTGTGTCCATCCATCGCCCCGCCCTCGCCCCCCTGAGCACGTAGGAGAACCCGTGGGCGGCTTCGGTTGTCGTTAAAACTCCCAAAAAAAGGTGTCCGATCCAGGCTACTGTAAAAACATGGCGGCCCCCCGGCTCCTCATTTGAATATACATTAACAGGCTCATTTAAGCGTAATGGGAAATAAAAATACATTAAGGTGATTGTAAAGACGTCAGAATGTGTTGTGAGATCGACTGTGAATACATCGCCGTTGTGTGATGAAAGCTCAGCATCTTTGAAATGTCAATTTTTATTTAGGGCGGGGTGGGGGAGGGGGAGGGGAGGGAGGGGTGGGGTGGGGGAGGGGGGTGGGGGGCTAAGATGAAGTGCCTTGTTTTTGAGCCTGACAACCATTCCAGATAATCCACCGGGGTAGTCTGATAGTGTTTCATAAATCCAGGGGCTGTAGAGCTGTCAACATAACGGAAGGAGTGTAATGTATTTAAAACATTCGACACGAATTATTGGCGATACTGTAGCGGCGGGGAAATCCGCCCGGCGATGATGAAATATGGACAAACAATAGCAGAGAGCACCCCGCCCCCGCCGCCCCCCCGGCCCCCCAAGCCGGCCGTAACACACACGGGGGGCGGTGGGTCGGCTCGCGGTGCCGTCACCTCCTCCGCAGTGCGTAACATCTCAAGCGTTGGCAAAAATAAAAACAAGCGAGTTCCAAAAAAAAATCCAGCCCCCCCCCCCCCCCCCCACCCCCACCGCCCCCCCCCCCAACAGAAAAGCTTGTAACAGATTGAGACCACAACCGACGTTTGTACCATTCACCTGTGAAGTCGGCCATTTTAACACGAGAGTCACTGGGGACGCGCTCTCTTTTGGAGTCAGCCCCCAGTGGTTACTCTCTGAACTGCACGTTTTTTCACCCCCTATTGTGCCTCATCCGTCTGCACCCGATGTTGCCCCCCCCCCCCCCCCCCCCCCCCCCCCCCCCCCCCCCCGCCTTCCCCCCGGTGCAGGCAGGTGAGTGGACACACTCTCCCCGACAGGCTTGTTTGTCAAAGCTCTCCCTCTCATCTCTCGCCCGTCCCACAGGAACCTCGGTGATGCAGGTGACGGCCACGGACGCCGACGACCCCACCTACGGCAACAGCGCCCGGCTGGTGTACAGCATCCTGCAGGGGCAGCCCTACTTCTCCGTGGAGCCTCAGACAGGTGAGGGGCGGAGCCGGTCGACTCCCCGTCCGCGGGGATTAGAACTGCCGATGTAGCGTCGCGCTAAAGACACTCACGGAAAGAAAGACGGCGCAGGGAGAGCCGGGCTTATGGGATTAGTCTGATACGCGCTCGCTCAACGACACGCCGCAAACAGTCTATATGAAGTCACGTGTGCGGCCGCACATCCACAGCATTGGATTATGTATTTGCATTTGAATTTCAATGACTAATTATGGTCCGTACAAAGTCGTACAACACGGTGTCATCTACATGGATCTGGAGCCGTGTAGAGTACAAGCCTTAAAGCAGCGCCATGTCATTTTTCATCCTTGACGTCGCCATTTCATTTCTTTAAAGCCATTACGGCGCGTGCAGAGTTTATTAAAGTGTGGAGAGTTCTCATCGGAGCTTGAGGAAGCAGAGGATCATGGGAAATATCCACCATTCGGTAGTTTTTTCCACTACGTTGAATGGGGTCGTGGAGTCTTGCTCTGACTTTGTCATCGCGAATATAAATAGACTTTAAACATGTCAAGAGAAAAAAGTAATTACATAAACGTGTGTACGACCATAATAAGAAACAATTCATTTAAGTGGAGAATTTTGACATTAGCAACATTATGTTTAATGTTTGTTATTTAAGCTACTTAATCTAATTTGAGTTGATATAACACGATTTATATCATTTATTTACTATTTTTATTTGTATTGTGTACTTATTTATGACACAATATAGTACATATATGGTGGGCGTAAAACAACAAGGGAAAATAAGAATAGATAATATGCAAAATAGAAAAAAATGATACTCTGCATAAACTTTAATACATTAACATAATATCAAATGAGCAATTTAGAAAAATATCAAAATAACTGCGATAATGTACCATTACGGATTGTGCATGTCGTCACTTCTGAGACAGAGGGCGCCGCAGCTCATGTAAAGTGACCTAGCGTTGCTTTAACGTCCAGTTCAACCAGGAATTACATCGAAGCTGTTTAATGAACGAAAGTGAAAAAGCTTCTATAATGTAGACTTCATAATCCATACTTCATACATCACCCTCTATCACTCCCATTACAGAGAGGACTCATGGCTGCAGGGTGCGTGTAACAGTGAGTCCTCCTCTCTGACATTGGCGGGCGTTTAAAAAGAACTGCAGAAAATATAAAAAGGAGGTCCCGGGAGTCCAGACCTAATATTTGGGGTTGCATTAAAAGAAGAAATTGGATGTCAAGAGCGAGAGCGCGCGCGCGCGAGAGAGAGAGAGAGAGAGAGAGAGAGAGAGAGAGTGAGTTAATCTGGCTAATCAAACCAGTGTTGGGTATTTGACTGGCTCAAATCCACAGCTCGCATTTCTAATTGGTTTGGAGATTACCAGCGTTTCATTGCCGTCTCATACACACATAAACACACACACACACACACACACACACACACACGGTATAATATGACAGTATAAAGACCCAACTCAACAACACTTGCAGCTCAACATCTGGAGAAGCGGAGATGGAGAGAGAGCGGCGGCGGCTGATGAATTACACAGAGTGAAGATTCCCGGAGCTTGAAATGTAGCAAAATAAGACCTCACATGTCTTTAATTGCACTTTCTCATTCACGCAAATGATGAGATTTGCGAAAAATGAAAGATAGTTTTTGAGAAGACGACACCCCGTCCGGTAGAATGTGTAGTATTTATCGTACATAAATAAATAATAATAAATGTGTCCTCTCAGGTATCATCCGCACGGCACTGCCCAACATGGACCGCGAGGCCCGTCAGGAGTACGACGTGGTCATCCAGGCCAAAGACATGGGCGGTCACATGGGGGGCCTGTCGGGGACCACCGAGGTGAAGATCACCCTCACCGACGTGAACGACAACCCGCCCAAGTTCCCGCAGAGTGAGTACAAAGACGCGGCGCTGAGCCGCAGACGCGACAAGTCCGTGGATTATCTCGGGGGGGGGGGGGGGGGGGGGGAAAAAGGACAGAGT
>JAFBJT010005705.1:135220-150108 GCA_016785325.1 Chascanopsetta lugubris
GGGGGGGGGGGGGGGGGGGGGGGGGGGGGGGGGGGGGGGGGGGGGGGACTAAGACAGGACCCCAGCCTTAATGTAGTTTGTAATTGTAAGTGTTGGTCTTTAATAAAAGCCCAGAGTATTTGGTCAGGCTAATAGACTGGGCTCTCTAAATCCTGCCTGTCATGCATTATTCAACAGCCATTAGCTATCGGCTCATCTGGGAGGCTTTATGAGTCCTATCATCGGCTGGGGCCCAGCCTCGGCACACCAGGGGTGTGTGGGGAAGGGGCGAGGAGGGGGATTAGCCGGCGACAGACAGAAAGAAAGGGAGAGATGCTAATGCAGGGGCGGGACGAGGGAGAAGAGGGGAGGCTAAGGAGGATTCAGAGGCGAGGAATCAAAGCGGAGAGCTGACGAAGGATAAGCACGACGTGGCATAGGTGAGGGTCTGTGATATGGAAATGTGGACGGGGAGATGAGCAAATGGCTGGATGAAAGCCAGAGGTCACCGGGCGGAAATATGGAAACAGGAAGGGGTTGATGCAGGGAAACGAGCGGGGGAAGTGACCGATGCAAGGTGGCGAGATGTATACGGACATGGGTGTTGGAAGGTGAGGCTCGGTTCAGGGCGAGGCAGCGCAGAGCCGCGCAGAATGAAAGAGGGATGCCAGGCTGAAGTGGCATTTTCTGTTGGCCAGGAATATAAATGTCAGATGCTTCCTCCCACTCCCCTCTCAACCTTTTCTTCTTTCATTCCCCCTCACCTCCCTCTCAACCTCTCCCTGCTCCTTTCACTCCACCTACTGCTGCCCTTCTCAATCTGCCCACCTCTCCCTTGCCTCTCCCCGGCTCCCCAGAGCTGTGCCAGTGGTAATTTTACTTTCAAAGATGAGAGAAGGCCACGGAACACATGGAAACGCTGGCTGCTCAGTTACCGTGGAATCACCGGCCAACGGGATCGGCGCCAAGACCGGGATTGGACCGCTGGCGTGTGTTTGTCTGCACATGGGTGTGTAGGGGTGTGTACAGGTGTCAGTGTGCACTCTTGAGTGCATCTACACCTCTTGGTAATGGGTGTTTAGCAGTCCTGCCAGACTTGTCCCAGCCACCGCTCTCTCCCACACCGGGTTCTCCTGACCCTCCGCGGCAGCCCAAGGACACACTCCTGTCTCTCTAATTAAAACACAACCCACACACGCGCATGCGCACGCACACACACACACACACACACTCCACACAGCCTCCAGGTCTGCAGCTTAAAATAACCTTAAAAGGAACAAGCAGAGCCATCATCTCCCCTGCACTCAACACCTCTTCAAAATCCACATGCTTTTCTCACCAGGCAGCTCCTGGGCAGACTCTGCTTCCGGCTGCAACGGGATTTGCGAACAACAAACGGCATCTTCAAATGTAGCGCTCATTTACAAGAGGACTCATCAAAACAGCTGCATTTATTATTGCGTGTCCTCCGCGCGACAACGGCCCCGTCACTCTGGGCGCCGAGAAAAAAATGATCTGAGGGCTGTGGAAGGAAAAATCCTGACGAGGAACTGTCAGCGTGGGAACGGAGGAACAGGCAGGAGCTCGACGATAAGTGTTCAACGCGTGACACATTAACCACACATGAGGAACCCTGCTGCTCCGAGATTGTTGCTTGGTTTGTGTTTTCTCCATCGTGAGTTCTGTTTATCCACTCTGACCACAAATAAGCCTTCCCCATGTGTTTGCACATCTATCATTATGCATAGCCAACATGGCGGCGTCTTGTCGGCGGCAAACAGCATTTAAGATTCATGTCGTGTGTTTTCATTCAGCGACGCAAACGAATGGCACGTCTGCTATTCAACCCTTAGATGCAACATCAAAAACGTAAGTGACACAGAGTGTGTTCAAATAAGTTTGAAAAATGACATATTATTTTTTTCAAAAAAATTATTTTGATTTCATAAACCAGCATCAGTCCGAATCCTACAGATCAAATATTCATGCATTTAAAAATGTGCCATGATTTTGTCATAATACTACCACTTTTTGTTTCCTGTAAAATGAAATTCATACTTTGCTGTCCACACTGAATGCCTAAAGAGTGAAAGTTTGAATGTAAAGAATAATGATAATGTTATGAAATATAGGCAGTGGCTGCCCAGCTCAGGAAGTAATAGTAAAGTATCTTCTCCACGTAAAAATGACCTCATCAGGCCACTTAAAGCCCCAAGCCTCCAATTAAACAAAGAAATGTTTTATATTCTGCCTTTTTGAGCTGGATCAAAAATAGTGATTTGAATGGGTTTCAATCTTCACCTTTTTTGGGCGTAGGTGTGAAATTGCTAGTATTGGGGTGCGCATGGTTTACAATGGGCAAAACAATCTCAACTTTGTATAAATCCTGAACAATACGCATGAAAAACGGCTAAAATATGCACGAAATAAAAGGCAAAAAACACTGAGTAGTGTCTAGGAGCATCGAGGGGTTAAGGAGCAGAGAGTGATCCCCGATGTGAATCCTCCCTGTGTTACACTACGAGCATGGTATCTAACGTGTGTGGACATCACACATGACAGCCTCTTCACTTCATCTCCAACAGACAATTTAGCATGTTTACTTCCTCGTTAAGCGCATGAGAGACCCCGATGGAGGAATCCCGGGGAGGCAGTGGCGTCCTGTCACTGCAGGTTACCGCTGCAGCATGATTTAATGGAACTGTCTGTCAGAAGGCCGAACAACAGCCTGTCAACCAAGAAGCCCGGGAAATGTGCACGCATATGCACTTCCCGGCTCAAGCATGTGGACCAAAAAAAAAAAAAAAACACATAATGAAGACGGATTGTCAAAAACTCTCTCCCCCCCCCCCCCCCCCCCCCCCCCCCCCTCCATCTCGGCACACTCGTATAAGCGAGCCCGCTCGAGGAAGCAGAAGCACATATGTCCAAAAAGGTTCTGGCAAGAGTTGAGAGAGACAGGGACGAACACAGAAACACTCCAAGCACATTCAGTGGAATCAGCGGTAAGACAAACACACATCACCGGCGGCCCCCCTACCAGGAGGGAAGATGACTGCCAGGAACGTACCCGCTTCATCAAGCGGCACAGGTGTTATAAGGGAGGCTTTCAGGCGCTCCCGCCAAACAAAGCGCCACTGTCATCTCTGCAGAAGTAGCAGTGTGGATCAACCCAACCCAAACAAATGTAATGAAGGGTTCACGGAGTCTTTCGCAGATTAGGCAGAAAACTCCAGCCCACGTCCAAAGCCCATTACACCAGGCACTGCATTAGGGGCCTGCACCAGCCGGGACGGGGCCCGATCCCCCCGCTGATTTCGATCCCCTCCATGTGGATGAGGTGGAGAGCAATCACATCAGCCAGGCAACCGGGCATCTGCAGTAACACAGCCTGGTCTGTATTGTACATTTTCACCAGGGTCCCCAACTAGAGGGACAGAGAGCTCTGATTAGCATCAAAGCCTTTGATTGGCCCACTTGACAATCAGCGCTGCTCTCCTGTATGATGACTGCTTTGATTCATAACGCCGTGTGCGTGTGTGTGTGTGTCTGTGCGCGCCGGTTCAATCTACCATCCATGCGAGAGCATTTAGAATATATAGATACGCTTGTTGGATATGAAAGAGTGAAAATGTCACTAAAAATATCAGGATGAATGGCACTATTGCACTATTGATTGAACACTAATGATTAATGATTGGAAGGGGTGCATTGATTGATTATGTTAGGGGCTGCAGTAGCTCAGTCATTAGGGACCTCCTGGGCGCTGCCGCGCTGCCCCTGAGCAAGGCTCCAAGCCCCCAACTGCTCGGGGCCCCTGGATATGGCAGCCCCCCCCCCCCCCCCCCCCCCCCCCCCCCCCACACCTCTCCCCTCTGTGCGTGTATTGATTATGTAACGTGTGTATTTGAAACAAAAACACATTTATACAGCATGTAAAAACAAGGATGTAAATAATAATAAATAAGAGAGTGAAAAATTGAATTTCCCTTCATGGGGATAAATAAAGGTCTCCCTCTCCTAAGTTTTTCCAGCATGCCCTCCCATTCGTTGGGTAACCCTTTCATCCCCAGAGACGAGCATTCCGGTCTTAATGTTCCTCTATGAACGCGAGAGTCGTATCCGAAGGCCACCTTGCGACGCTGTGCACTGCAACTCACTCCCCAGCTCCCGATGCTTCACTCTGGCCATGAAAACAGGCTGCTTCTTTAGAGATACCTGTCTCAGTGGCTAAATATGATTAGCCGCAGAGGACATTGTAGCTCTCTCCACAGCTAATACATTTAGTATGGATTGTCTGAGGGGCTAAGGATGCAGCTTTGCAGAGGGATCGATATTCTAATTCAGAGTGTGTCTGCAGCGGAGGAACCATGCTGGGAGATGGTCAACTGTTCTAAAGCGGCAAATGCTGTCTGGAAGAGCTGCATGCCGGGAATCCCACGATATTGAACACTTCTTCAAAAGGTAATGCTTAGTGCTCAAGCTGGGCGATGGGTTATGTTGAGTGTCTGCATCAGGCGTGGGGCTTGTTGAAGATTTGTTGCGGATATCTCCAAGGATGAGAGATTATATAAGGCAAATCTGGATGATTCCTTATAGTCTGCGGTGCACCACTTATGACCGAAGCCCCACAGGACCTCGACTCCATAGGGCCGATGTCAAAATGGTGCCCTAAATAGAGAATGGGGCGTCCGTTGAGATAGAAGAAGAAAAAAGACCCAGGTCTAAGTGGCTTCATTTGCCTGCGTGAATCCTTCACTTAAGCCCATTTTGAGTCGTGCGCACACAAAAGCCACGGCAGACACAAACACGCATGCGCACACTCGCGCACAAACGCTAAGCGCAGACACATTCTTTCCCTTTTTTTTTCCGAGAGTAAGAGGACATTAGCACTGCATCTATTTCTGGAGGGCCATTAAGGCAATAAAACATTTAGGATCCACACAGAGTGATTCCTACTGTCAGAATGATCCGTTCTTTCCCCATTTCTCAGGCTCCTGTAAAAAAAAAAAAAAAAAAAGCTGACACGAAGCTTGTGACAGAAACATGTATTTGGTGGCGTTCTGGATTTGCCTGAGTGGGCCGGCTGGATGGGTTGGGATGTAGGGAAGTCAGGTTGGAGGAGGTGGGAAGGGAGGAAGGGAGGAGGGGGCAGTCGCATGCATGCCAAATGGCTCCATTTTGCTGAAATGTGACGCCCGCTCCTTCCTGACACGCTATAATAAATCTATCAATTGTGTGTGGGTGTGCACATTACGTCTGTGTGCGCCGTGCATGAAGAGGAAATTGGTGGCATCTAAACAGGAAATATTCCCTTCCCCTTCTCCACCGCGGACGTGACAGTCAC
Source organism: Chascanopsetta lugubris (assembly GCA_016785325.1). NCBI lineage: Eukaryota > Metazoa > Chordata > Actinopteri > Pleuronectiformes > Bothidae > Chascanopsetta > Chascanopsetta lugubris. The sequence goes on from JAFBJT010005705.1 coordinate 140,547, forward strand.
TGTAACAGGGAGAGGCTCATCTCACCATAACACAGGCTGGCATATGCCCTATAATGGAAATGCATTGTACCAGTAAGGGGGCTTCCATACTCACAGGGGCACACGTGTATGCAAACCCATACCAATATGCATGCACACATGCTCGCATGCGGAATGAGCAGACAACCTTGTCTGCTTTCCATCTCAAATCTATACATAAATATATAATTTGCTGTCCACTGAGGACTAAAGCCATGAAAGCAGCAATCTTAAGCTATTTTAATGTGAAATGACAGGCTTCCAGGCTGCTCTTAGAAGGCTAACAAGCCCGAATAGTCACTATTTCCAGAGGGGAACGTAATAACTGAATGCTACCGTTGCTATATACGCTCATTATGGCACACGCAACCTTGAAAATCCTCTCAGCCTGTCTTTCACCCATCGTTCTCGTACTTACACACATAAAAGACATCTTTTTTGCCTCGGCAGATGCTCTGTATCCTTCCACCGGAGAGGGTGATTTGCGACACATGTTCTCTGAATCATTTTGGACATTCAACAAACTGTGGACCTGCATTTCAATAATGCAGCATGAACTCATGCAGTTCATGAGGTAAAAAGCAGGAAGTATTTTTAGATGAAACGTGGAGTAATGGGAAACGACAGTTCAATCGAAAACCAGACAAACAACGGCAGCGGACGTCATCCACTATTGTCACTTACTATGGCAGTAATGTTTGATTTGTGTGTGTTATCCTGACCAGCCTGTCGATGGCATCAAAATACACACTCCAGTTTCAATCATGTCCATAATGGAAAAGAGGAAGAAAACAGAGTGTCGCTTTGAAGGAGCAGGGTGTAAGATTTGGTGACATCTAGAGGTGAAGTTGATGTTGTATCCATCACCTCACCCTCACCCTTCTGAGCATGTAGGAGAACTAATGGAAGACTCCAGTTGTCATTCAAACTCAAATGATGTTTAGTACGTCCACTTTGACTACTGTAAAAACATGGCGGCCCCCGTAGAGAGGACCCACTTCTCACGTAAATATACATGAATGGGCTCATTTACGGGTAATATACTGTTGATGTCTATATGCCTATCGGAAGTTGAAAAGAGGAGCGAGGCGCCGTTGCCCACAGGTCAGGGGTGCATTGTGGGGTATTGATATATGCTATATTTATGTCACATCATATGCTGTTGCACACTCATTATTCACGTTTGGGGGAAAAAGAAAATAAATGATCTTGAATTTTCTGATGACGACGGTTGTTCTTCTGCATATTTATGATTGAGGTCTTGTCCAAGAAACATTTTGTTCTGAGTTGAGGAAATACAGTTATGTTGGATATAAAAAAGCTGGAGTCACAGCAAAACTGGAGCCAATGTGAGAAGGCCTGTTGTGGTGTTGACTGAGGAGATATTTCAACAGAATCATGCCAATAAACGCTTAGTTAGAGCTGTTATTACACTGAAGAGAACGGAAAGTAAAGTGTTCTCTTTTGATGCATCAAACCTTATGGATGTGCCAGATCTGCATCATTGTTTATTTCTGCAGGACACTAACGTGCATCCCATAGAGATCATATGTGCATTACCGTCCGAGCATTTCCTGATACATGTGCATCCCTCTGACGTCACCGAGTAACAGTCCTTCATCTTGTATAAACACGGCGAGGTAAAGTGAAATCACCTATGAATTACTCATGTTAATGGTGCTAAGAGAATAAGAATACATAACTAGATGTTTCTCTGCACCAGCGGGGAGGAGCACTGCAAAATTAAACAAAATAGCATTTCATATTTTAATATCTTCCCAAATAAAATAAACACTGATTTTATTGCTTTGATATTTTCAGCCCTCGTTTTATTTTGAGCCCATTTAATTCGTTGGAGGAAATAATTCACGACAACCTCTTTTTGGATGTGGCAAAGATGTGCAAAACACTAACTCTTGCTCTTGTCGTCTGGAAAGCCCTGAGATGACTGAGCTGATCTAATTCATTAAACGTCTCTATAGCCAAATTGAATTCATAGAAAGAACATATCTGCGTCAAGGCTGAGCTGCATGCAGCCGTCTGGCCGCACCATGTTCCTGACATGCTTCACTGCTGACCTCTGCAGAGTCGCCCGGGCGGCTCACATTCACTTTCTGCACATATAGGAGCATTAAGATTTAAATAATTGAGACAATGAAGCTTTTTGTTAATGCTTGATTTGGCTGAACTTCGGATGGCCTTCATGTCACGTTTCCCTGCGGTTCTCATTGTTATTAATATCTCACGACGGCCAATGCGGAAAATAACAGAATGTACCGATTGAGGGCTAAGAGGTTTATCTCTTTTCTGTCAATTATTAAGTTCTATATGTAAACTTTATTGCCTCAATGCCTTAAAGGCGCAGTGTGTACGATTTACGTTAGCTTTGTCACTTCTCAAAATATTACAAATGATTTACATGCTGACATTTTCGTGAATTTAGAATCACCTAAATGTTTTTTTTTTTTTTTTTATAATTACCCTTAAATGAGCCAATGAATGTATATTTACATGAGCAGCGGGTTGTCTTTACGGGGGCCGCCGTGTTTTTACAGGAGCCCAAAGTGAAAACTGAAGTCTACCGTTGGTTCTCCTGCGTGCTCAGAGGGGTGAGGGTGAGGTGATGGACACAACGTGCAAGTTCACTTCACATAAATGTCTCCAAATCTTACACACTGCACCTTTAACTATTTCCTGTTATGTTCACTTCCCTGGAGTTAAGTCTTCGCCATCACTGACCCACAGCTCGGTGTTTCCTCCTATTTTCCTATGACGGCTCTCGTCTCTCAGAAGAAAGACTCTCACTACAAAAGCTTTTCCCTGGGCGACATCCGACGGTACAGTTACTCTGTCGTATCTGGTGAGTCCATTTTTGCACAGTGTGATGCCTCTTTTCAAATTTCCAATGAACATGCACCCTTGGCTTCTAGGTTCTGATGTTAACTCCCGCCACTGACGCGGTGGCGGGGGGGGGGGGGGGGGGCAGACATGCCTCTCCCTGATGACCCCATAGTAAGCGGGGGTCGGGGGAGGTGTTCTGACAAAGATATGATCCCACACTGGCTCCCCACCTGCTGCACTGCCAATTAAGTTGGATGGTGTGGTCAGCAGAGCCAGGAGCACAGGCAGCCGTGTCCATCACCTCCTCCTGTGCTGCACCTTCACTGACTTACTGTTGATTTCTGCAGGCAACGCTATTAAAATTCATATTTTTACATTAGAGCAGGGGTGTCAGACTCATTTTCACATGACACCTTGTAAAATTACTGCCCTCACACTTGATTATCATTTCTTCGAGTTTCAAATATCGTATATGAATTTACATACATGTGAAAAAGACCCTGAATATATTGCTGCACGAAAAATGTGGCATGGGTAATGAACTAGAGTTCCTGGGCAATGTTTGCTTTAGGCTTTTATTTTTAGACAATCACATGCCTTTAAGCTCTCGCGGGCCACATGAAGTCATCTTGCGGGACACATTTGGCCCACGGGCCAGAAGTTTGACATATGTGCATTAGAGGTTGAGAGTTGGCTGGTCAGCAGTTGCCACAGGACAAAATGTTACCTCATAACACACTTGGAGGCCAATGTTTGAAACCAGAAAGCCGCAGAAATAATGTTTTGATGATTTGAAAACCGACATTTTGCCAAACTGTCGTACAATGTGAACTACAAATGGAGAATGGACACACTGCGCCAACAGCGTCATACTGATAGATTCCTTCAACGCCTTTCAATCAGGCTGAATCTCGCCTTTAATATGGGAAAAGATTTTTAGAAAGGATGTGTATCGAGTCTCTGGAGGGTCCATCATGCGTCTCAGCACAAACACGGGCCCCCTCCCTGTTTACCACCATCCCAGTGTGTTCTCCATCCTCACATATTGACTGTGAAAACGAATTTCCTCTCGGAAGATAATAAAGTATCTGCCCACTTAACTGAGGAGCCGTCCTGTCAATAATATTCCTGCAGATGTGTTTTCTCAACCTGTCCCAATGCAGCAACTGGGGACGAGTCAATACCCCACAATGCACCCCTGACCTGTGGGCAACGGCGCCTCGCTCCTCTTTTCAACTTCCGATAGGCATTGATTTTCAAGCGGCTCCCACTCAAGTATAAATGTGGCAATTGAGGAGAGATGTGGCTGTAAGCACAGAGCCGGGTCTGCGAGTGTAGACAAGGAAACCGTTTCTTCCAGATGCTGCGAACTCACAACCACCGAGCCCCACAAAGATCCTGAAGCAGAGAGGAAGAATCCTCCCCGATATTATTGTTCTGCAAATCGAAAAGTACAGTGTGTAAGTGTGAAGAGTACTACACCATGGATGGACGATATCCAAGGTGCTATTCTAGGGTGAAGATGTGTGTGCATGTGTGTGTGTGTGTGTGTGTGTGTGTGTGTGTGTGTGTGAAAAAGAGAGACAAGGCAGTATCTAGGTCTGTGTGATGAATCTGTTTCTGTGGCAAGCAAGGTGCTGCGAGCAGCATGTCGTCTGTTAATTCACATTCGCCGCGGGTGGTTGGAGTCAGTGGCTGATGATACTAGGAGGTGTTGAGAAATGGAAGAAGGGAGGAAAGAGAAAAAGAGAGAGAGAGAGAGACAGACAGAGAGAGAGAGAGAGGGGGGGGGAGAGGGCTTGGACAAATGAACTGAAGACATTTCTGCCTTTGTCAAAATAAATAACTACAAATGTTCCCCCGGGGCTTTTGCAACTGCCTCCGTGTAAACAATCTCAGCAGAAAGTTTCAAAATTGCTCGATGTACACAGAGCGGACTGGAGCGATCAACGTCACGCCAGACATTTTGAATCACAACACGGCGGCGTGCAAAGCCACTCGGCGCCTGTATAAGTAAAATTAGCCGGAGCAGCGATCTCAGCTGGAGAGGTTTTGATCTGGGAGCCATCACGTCTTCATTAAAGTATTAAGCCATGATTGCGGCACCACCAACCAACCGTGTTTATTTCAGCTGTGATTATAGCCCGTGTTACATCCAACGCAGTCCTAACCTTCGCCTGCAATAAACCCTCCCACACAGCGTTATATACCTCTCCCGGCCGCGCAACAGCCGCGACTACATTAATCACGGAGATCTCCTCGTTTCCCCTCGTCTGCCTCCGGCCGAAAAAATGACCCGTGATTCTGCATCACCCTGCCCTGCATTCATTCCACTAATGTAGCATATGACTGCAGTTATACGTGTGATGCATCGCATGTCTCACCCCACCGGCTCCCTCGCCCGCCCTGCAGTCCTAACCTTCGCCTGCAATAAACCCTCCCACACAGCGTTATATACCTCTCCCGGCCGCGCAACAGCCGCGAGTACATTAATCACGGAGATCTCCTCGTTTCCCCTCGTCTGCCTCCGGCCCAAAAAATGACCCGTGATTCTGCATCACCCTGCCCTGCATTCATTCCACTAATGTAGCATATGACTGCAGTTATACGTGTGATGCATCGCATGTCTCACCCCACCGGCTCCCTCGCCCGCCCTGCACCCACTCAGCCCCCCCCCCCCGCAGATACCCCCCCCCCCCCCCCCCCCCCCCCCCCCCCCCCCCCCCCCCCCCCCCCCCCGCAGATACCAGGGGAAATCCCTTCAGCTTAAACAGTCCAGATGTAAATAGCACTCGCATGCCCACTCAAGATCGCACCGCAGGAAAGGAAGCAGCCCAGGGAGGGAGGGGAAAAAAAGAAATGTAGTCGGACAACAGGGACATTTATATTTAGTTGCAAAACTCGGATTTGCTTTGTGATGTGCCGGTATAGGAAAAAAAAAAAATGCACCCACCAGCAGACCTGCTTTGTAGTCGCTGCCACCCGTCCGCTCACTTGTCTTGTAAAGCAGAGAGAAAAAGATACTGCTGCGTCACCCGCATCACATAAATCAGGCATGAAAGCATAATGGTAAGGATTTGACTGAGGGCAACCAGGGGCAAGGACAGACATATGAGATATTACTCTTCCCCACCCCCCTCCACCCCCGCCATTTTTTTCCTTCTGTGCGCTGACCCATCTGTGGTGCTGACCCAAAAAAGCAGACGAGAGAGAGGAACTGTATCCACCTATCAGCGGCTGCATACCCCATTATCTCTCTCGCTCTCTCTCTCTCTCTCGCTCTCTCTCTCACTCTCTATCTCTCTCCCCCCACGGTGATCATCGCTCAATGCTTCACACAGGGGCCAGACTCATTTCCTTCATTTCTGATTCTTCCCAAATCAGGGTTCCCTGTCCAGACAGAGGGCTGCAGTCACTTGGCTTCAATTCCAGCCCGAGAGAGAGAGAGAGAGAGAGAGAGAGAGAGAGAGAGAGAGAGAGAGAGAGAGAGAGAGAGAGAGAGAGAGAGAGAGAGAGAGAGAGAGAGAGAAACAGATGAATGTACCTTGAATGCAACACCACTTCCTCCAGGGAGGGGAAAGAGACCTTAAGAGCCGGTGGACCATGTCCACTCAGTCTGGGAACTACACATGTGTGGTTGTGTGAATAGATCATGGTGCAGCCCGGGGTCACACACTCACAAAAGGGCTGAGACCCACAGATTTATTTTCAACACTAAAATGAACAGTTTTTTTGTACATTTTTATGGGGTTTCACCTGATCCAATGTGTAATTTACCTCTCTCCAATTGTAATTATGAGACTTTCCATTTCTATTTTTTCTCCAAGTGAAATGCAACATAGTCTCTCACCTAAGTCAGTTAAGTTGTTCACATAGGTGACAAGTGTCGTTCGGTGACTGAACCATTCATTCATGTCTACTGCAGAGCCAGAAATGTATGCAAATTAGATGCATTTCCATTGCAAACAACAGCTGAGGTATGACTGGGTGTTTTAACCAGTGGGAGGTGCAACTTGAGTTTTTACACGAACCATTTCCCCTTCAAACCTCATGTCAAACTTCAGCAGCCGGAGCAAAAAAAATGGCAGGTTGTAATTCTCCACCCGCTGAAACTGAACCAAAGGGCAACATTGTGTTCGGTGGCTCGACTACGCGTTTTTCATCCTAATGTAAACATGTCTGGCTTGTTTGCTGCACAAAGGCGCCACGAGTCGAGTCGCGGTTATTGTTCAACCGTGTTACGTAATTGGACGAGACTCCTCGTCCCAGATACTTGAGTTATTGATCAGAGACAGTGCACCTCCGCTGCAGTAGGTGGCGATATGCCCTCATTCAGCTTACTGGAGTTAATCCTTTTGTCGTTGACCATGGTACCGTGTCGAGTGACGACTTGTACACCTTTGTGCATTTTACACAGCTTGCTATTTTATTTTCACATAAATTGCACTCTACCCATCGCAGTAGCTCAGTGGTTAGATCAGTCGCCATTGGAAGCTCAGGTCACTGGTTCGAACCCCAGCGGACCCCGCTGCAGTGTCACTGACCCAAACACCAATACCCCCAATGGCCCTATGTGTTCTGGTAGACATACCCCGTGACTCAGATTACGGGATAAATGGTAGAAGATGACATGACATGGCATTTACATACATGAGAAAATGTAAACACAACGTAAACACCCTGAATATATTGCTGCACATAAAAAGTGGCATATGTAATGAACCAGAGTTCAAGGGCTATGTATGCTTTAGACTTTCATTTTAAGAGAAGCATATGCCTTTAAGCTCTCACGGGCCACATGCAATGATGGTATGGGCCATATTTGGCCCACAGGCCACAAGTTTGACACATGCTTTTTGGACACTTTGTGAACATGCAGGAGTATATCAACTGAATTCACATGTTTAGATTTCTTCTAAAAGTGAGGTTGTAAGTCAATTGTTTTTCTCGAGAATGGCGGACCCATAATAACTGACCTGGCTGAGCCTGACATGAGGGATTACGTCGTTAGCTGTCCTAAAATGCACGACCTCACTGTTTTACCCCGGCTGTGTCTCTCCTGTCCTGACTTGCCCTGTACTCTGTCATATTCTCTATCTCTTTATGCAAATGTCCTGCTTGTATCCATGTTGTGTGGAAGAACGCAAAAGCATCACAGAGACGGAGAAAAATGCCGCATTAAAGGTGCAGTGTATACGATTTTAAATCATGTTTGTCACGTCTAAAAATATTACAAAACAATGACAGACATTTTCATTCATACATAATCACCTAAATGTTTTATTTTTCTCAAATGAGCCTATTAATGTATATTTACATGAGGAGCGTGTAATGATTGTCACTCCTATTGTGGTCTGTCTAACGGGGATCTTTGTTCTTGTTTTGTTTTTTTCTAAAGCAAAATACTCTGCAGAAATTCAAAAATAAAAGAATAAAAACAATGACATATAACAGATAAGCTGCCAAAGCAGGATATGAAATACGAGCCTCTGAGTCCTTATCATATGTACTGGGACAACAGCCCTACACTGTAATATAGAACAATAAACCTTCTTTTGACTGCTCTTCAACACTGATCCTTTGGATTTTCATTCAATTCTATCAAACATTATAATGTTTTTCATTCCTCCACTTCCTCACTTTGAGGCCAACTATTTTGATCCTCGATTATTTGTTGCTGCCCTAATCTCACAAAAAAGTGGTGCTGCTGTGGCTGAGGGGAGTTAGAGAACTTGTCCATGGACAGCAATTACTTAGTTAGTTAATTAATTAGTTTCAGCAATGAAAGGCAATTGAATTAAACATAAACAAAATGGGCAAAATTTGTTTAAACTCAGAAGATCCAGCTCCAAAAAATATATTTAAAAAATCTATCTAAAAATCTATCCATCTATCTATTGATCTATCTATTTATCTATATATCATCCATCTATCTATCTATCTATCTATCTATTTATCGATCTGACTATCTATCTAGTAAAGTACATAGTAACATTAAGAGTAGCATTCCTCACTTCAACACGCAGACATTAACAGAAGGGCCATTAGAAAGGCTACAGCACATAAACCCGGGCCCCTCTGAGTAAAATAAAGTCCACTCATTCATGATATACCTTACAATCACAGGTTTGCTTATTTGAATAAGCTCTTTTTTCCTCACTGCCTTTTTTTTCCTGAATGATTCGCTGTGATTTCTTTATCATCGCGGAACTCGTGGTGATAAAGAAATTCCGTTGATTCGGGTCAAGTTAATCTTGTGTTCTCATTTATTCTAAGTAGTCAGCTAAAGTCGAAAATGTAACGCTGGGTTTAATGAAAAGGTTTGCCTGCGTGTGCTCTTTCCACATGTCTTTCTTTAAAATATCTCCTGTGTGTGCGTGCGAGTGTGTGCGCGCGCGCGCATGTGTGTGTGTGTGTGTGTGGCAACGTGTTTGCCACAGCAAGCAATGAATATTATCCACCCTGGCCAGCCTCACTGCCTCAGCTGCTGTTGATCTAATTCAACTAGTACGCACACATTGGAAAATAAATAAAAAAATATCTGTTTGGAGCAAAACACACACACACACACACATAAATACAAGGTGCACAATCGCTTGAGAGCACATGGAGACGTGCAAATACACACACACACACACACACACACACACACACACACACACACACACACACACACACACACACACACACACACACACACACA
>JAFBJT010005705.1:159927-171924 GCA_016785325.1 Chascanopsetta lugubris
CCCCCACTCCATCCCAGAGTCCGGGGAACGCCAAACAATCATCGACGTGGAAACGGGGGTTTGATTCACACTCCTTGATGGAAGAGTGGAATCATATTCGGAAGCAGTGGAAACTGTTCGACCCCATGCGGCTGTAAATTACACACTTCTCCATTTCCATTGCGCTCCGCAAAGTCTTTTGTCGGTCATTTCTGAGCTCATAAAAACAGAGGAGTTAAAGGTGCAGTGAGTAAGATTTGGTGACATCTATAGGTAAACTTGAATCACCTCAGCCTTCTCTATGAAGCATGCAGGAGAACCTATGGTAACCCTCGGTTGTCATTAAAGCCCAAAACATGCTTAGTACGTCTACTTTCGGCTATTGCAAAAGAAACATGGCAGCCCCCATGGGGAGGAGCTGCACTTGATGTAAATATACAATAAAAGGTTCATTTTATTGTAACGTAAACTTAGGTTAATCAATCTAGATTGAGCCCTTTATATTTATCTCAGGATTGGACCCGCTCAATGGAGGAAGCCGTGTTCCACCACCAACAGTGGCCCAGAATGGTCAAAGTAAACAACCCTTTGAGTTGTAATGCTAACTGAAGGCCATCATAGGTTCTCCTCCATGCTTTTAAGGGTAAGATAGAGTGAGCTGTCACCACTAGACATGTGTTCATCCTGTATCAGGCTCTTGTGTTGCTAACCCCGGTTTCTGTGACATGGTGGGGTCTGTTACTCAAAGCGTGACACAGTGAGAGTGGCTGCAGGATGAGCGCTGGTACGGAAACGCGACTTTACCTGACTCGAGCCCACGTCGCTGCGCGTTTCTGTGTAAACAAGCAATGTCCTCTCAGATCGCTGCACACGCTTTCCGCCGAATACGACTTGAGTGGTGTAACTTTGCCTGGTCAGCCATCTTGGATCAGAGTATACTGGAAGACAAAGGATAGTTCTTTTTGCTCTTGCATTGTTGCCATCATAGATTTCACCACCAGATGTTAATAAATCATGTGGTCTGTGCCTTTAATTGGGAATGACCCAATCTGGGATCAATAAAGTTCACCCATCCATCTGTCTGTCCATTCATCCCCTCACTCACTTCATCCATCCATCTACTCAACAATCCACCTATTCATCTACTCACTTACTCATCCATCCATCGAATCACTTATTCATCCATCCATCCACCACTCACTCATCTACACATCCCTCCATCCGTTCACTCATCCATCCATCCACTCACTCACTCATCCATCCGATCATTCACCCGTCCATCCAGTCACTCATCCATCCAATCTCTTGTGAATCCATCCACTTACTCTTCTACACACCCATCCATCCATTCATCCATCCATCCACTCACTCACTCACTCATCTATCCACTCACTTATCCATCCATCCATCCATCCATCCATCCATCCACTTACTCATCCATCCGTCCATCCATCCATCCATCCATCCATCCAATCACTCCACCGCTTCCAGTTTGTGAATTGGTCTCAATAAGTCATACTTTTAAATTGCATAGATCTGGATCTAATTCACACCATGTTGGTGTGAGAGAGTGAGTGAGTGAGAGCAGTGGCATGATTAAGTTACATGTTATCTGTTACGTTTGGTGTGTGCACATATAAAAAAAACCTGTGAGCTTGGTAACGTGCGATATAAAACTAATTAAAAATTCATTTCATGGGGTGAGATGCAGATTCTGTGCAGCTGCTGAGACAATTTACCCCCCGTGCACCTTTAGGGGGAAATAAGACATTTAGATTTTCCTCGTCTGCAAACAGAGGTGTGGATATTTGTCGGATTGGGATGGAAACGAAATGAAAAACGGTTTAAATATTAGATCTGAAAAAAAGCCAATTACAGGCGAGACAAGAGCGATGAACCAGACACAGCAAAACTAAAATAAACCATATGATAAAAACGTACCGTTGTTTTCTTTTTATTATATTCATTTACACAAAATTGAGATCCCTTCACACGACTTACGTTACTTAAAGGTGCGGCGTGTGAGATTTGGTGACATCTGGGTCAGCCTCACCCTTCTGAGCATGCAGGAGAACCTTTGGTAGACTTCAGTTGGCATTAAAACCCAAAAGATGTTTAATACTTCCACTTTTACATCTGTAAAAACATGGCGGCCTCCAGAGAGTATGTAAATATACATAAACGGGATCCAGGGTTCTCCCCAGAAAGTTGGAGTAGGATGGCGATTTGTTTGTCGGGGGGTCGGCCGGAGATTTGTTCACTCTCACTCTTCACTCTCTCAGTCTCCGCGCTGTGCATGTCTCTGTATGTGTCCCTGACTTTTTTTGGGGGGGGGGGGCGATTTGGTGTGATGGCGCTACAACTGTGGTGTGATAGCGCGGCGCCATTATTCCATTGTTTGGGGAGAGCCCTGGGCTCATTTTAGGGTAATATTGAGATAAGTAACACATTGAGGTGATTATGAATTTAGGAAAATGCCGGTACGTGGTGCATGTAAGTGACACACTGCACCTTTGATGCCACAATAACGCTCGCACACCACTTCAAGTCTTTTCTAAAGTGGCTGTAGATAAAATATATAGAGAAAAAAACACGCTTTTATAAAAGAAGGAAACAGATTCATTATCAATTGGGCGGCAGCAGCAGCAGCAGCAGCAGCAGCAGCAGCAGCAGCAGCAGCAGCAGGAGCAGAATCCTCTCACATTGTAAAATGAACAGTCAAGTGTCTTGGGGATACATAGAGAAAAAGGAACAGCATCGGTGGGGGGGTGGGGGGGGCGTATCTTAATTCCCTCTTCTATGCATAACGTAAAAAATCATCAATGTTTTTATTTTGTTCTCGCCACATATTGGTCGGAGGGCCCTGGAGACCTATTAAGGAACCAAGGGAAGAAAAACACCAGATTTCATCTGATCCCCTGGAGGACCTGGAGTCTTACATTGTGAAGAAGAGGAAGAAGACTTACTGGAAGGAGTCCATATCTGTACTAAAAGTTTTACTGTAAGGCTTTTTTTTTTTTTTTCTTATTGATCCACTTAGCTTTTAGTTTCCCTGGTGACTCCAGCAATAGTGCAGATTAGACGGGGCTGTGCAGCACGTGCATGAGAATAAATGAGAATGCACGAGAGATGTATTAAACTGTAAATGTATTGATCGTTGGGGGGGGGGGGATCATTGAGGGATGAATGAAGAATGTCGGAGGTCAATTCTCACCTTCCCCCACTCCACATGCTGAGGTGCCCTTGGGCAAGACAACTGAACCCCACACTGTCCCATGAACTCATGGATGCAAATGTTGTGAATGTTTGTGTGACTGCATTGATGTAAACAGCACTGTAATTGGCCATACTAATAGAGACTGTTTACAAATATGAAATGCTACATACTAATGGGTGAATATAATTTCTTCTTTTGGCATTTCTTTTTTTTGGGGGGGGGGGGGTTCACATTTTTAAACTTTTTTTCCATTTTATTTCGCAGTGCAAAGAATCAAGACCTCTGTCTCGTCATGTTTACTTTACACCCCCTGCATTCAAATCAAGGACATCTACAGTATATAAGCACACATATATTCAAGGTCCATAGACCTACTGTAACAATAACCCTCACTTTGTATATAGCAGGGCTGTCAAACTCATTTCAGTTCAGGTGCCAACATACGGCCCAAAATGATCTCAAGAGGGCCGCAGCAGTAACATCACCATCATAATGACCTATAAACAATAACAACTCCGAATGTTTTCCTTAGTTTGACTCTTTTTTAAAAAGTACAGTTGTCAGTTGAATGAAACTACAACTACAAACCAACACTTTGCACAATCACCCAACAGGTCGGTTCAGACCCTCGGGTGGGCCACTCCCGGCCTGCGGGCCCTATGTTTGACCCCCCCCCCCCCCCCCCCCCCCCCCCCCCCCGCTCTATAGTAACGTCATCACATTCTGCTGTTCGAACCTGAACACCTCAGACTAAAGCACCATTGATGCCAAAGCAAATAATCTTTAAGCCAGTGGTATTTATTTATGGACCAATCCAATCCCCCCCCCCACCTTTTTCCCACTGTGATTGATTGATGGAAAGGTTCTCTGTGTCTGCCACTTCCGGACCTAACGGGCAAAGATATCAATACGTACATATCTATGTATGCCTCTTTACGCGTCTACCACAAGCCGTTCTATGAACATAATGAAAACATTCCCCCACAATTGCCGGTGAATATGTGCCATTTGACGTTAAAGGGGCTGCGGATATCGAAGCGCAGCACAATAGAAATGTGATGTTAGGAAATGTGTATTTGGCTGTCAGTGTCAGGGGTTGAAAGCAGATGACTGAATCCTTTTTTGCGAGAGAGCGTTTGGCCCATAGGATTAAGATTGGATGGCTGGGTTTAAACCTGTCAAAAGAGCAGACTCAAATCCCCTCACTCACAAACACTTTATGGGCTTCTCACTCGAGGTGCTTCATGTGAGCAGTGGTGGAAGCAGATATTTCTCTTTCATGCCACTCACTTCAGAAGCCATTCAGCACATCAACTGGATTGTAGGGGGAAGGGAGGGGGAGGGGGTGGGGTTAGGGGGGTGGGGTTAGGGGGATGGGGGGGGGCGGATTTGTTGCAAAGAGGTAGTGAGACACACAGACAGACATGTGCAACATGTCTATTACAGATGACTTTGTAAAAATGACGTTGCATAATGGGTGATTTTGAAATTACGGTGCAGAGTGTCATTTGGTGGCAGCTAGAGCCGAAGTTGCTTATTTGATCCATTACCCCATCTTCACCCTTCTGAGCAGGCGGGGCAACCTGCGGTAGACTTCAGTTGTCATTGAAGCTCAAAAGATGTTTAGGTACGTCATGGCGGTCATGGCGGCCCCCATAGGGTGGACCCGCTCCTGGCGTAAATAAACATTAAAGGGCTGTTTTTAGGGTTATTTAAAAAGCAGGTTTTACATTTGTGAAAACTGCCTTATTTAGTTTAGTTGTTTTGTGATTGTATTTCTATAGATAGAAAACTGACCAAAATCTTACACACTGCTCCTTTAATTCATGTTTTGCTCTAACTGTTGGTGAAGCAGCTGATGTAACATCATGAGATGCACACACACACACACACACACACACACTCACAGAAAGTAATCGATGGCTGCAGCTCTCCACACATGTGCAACACGCCCATTACAGATCACTTTGTGAAAATGACTTTGCATAGTGTGTGATTTTGAATTAAAAGTGACTAAGTGCTTGTCTTTAAATATAATATTGTATTCTCCCTCCCCAAAGTCTCATTATGCTCCTCCGCCACGGAAAATGACGTGAGCTGGTAGTGCAGCAATATGTCATGACTTCCCCTAATGATTATAACGCGCACAGCGCATTATAACCTTTAGTTCCCTGGCAGCGTCATTGAGCTCGCGAGTAATACTTACTCAAATACAGAAAGTAATTAATGTGAACCCACCACTATTTGTGTCTGTGGTGCAATGGTGAGTGGCCGTGGGGGAAATTGAAGTGGGCAAACAACAAAAACAAGGAATGAGGAGAAGTTGACCGCATTCCGGCGGAATTACAATGGCTTGTTATTTTGGCAAAAATGATGCTGTGTTTACATAAAGAGCACAGCACTTGGGAATAGCCTCGTGTATCATGCAAATCTGGCCCCGTGCGCTCCATTCACCACTCACCACTCTGCTTATAATTTGGAATCTCTGCCTCCGACGCTGTGAATGTTGAGTTCTGGATGATGGTGAACCTCGCTGAATTTGCCACAGTGAAAAGGACCGCGAACAGAAAGAGTGTAAATAGGTTTTGTTTATTTTTTTATTTTTTTTGCTGAACTCACACCGAGGAAGAAAACAGCACAGAATGCATGATGGCGTGTGTGGGTCTGCAACAGCAGCTGCGAGAGTGTATTCCTGGATGGAACAAAATATATGCAGTGTGTGTGTTTGTGTGTGTGTGTGTGTGGGTGAGAACAGGGATATATATCACAAATGCAACATACACGTGCAAGTGTGAGAGTGTAACCCAAGAAATATTCAAAATATTTAATATTGATACTAAATTGTAAAACATGCAATGCTAATAACTAAGAAATATGATATGACAAATTACAGACTAATGATATGACAAATTAAGATATTGCAATGAAAATAAATACATACATTTAAATACATTTGAATCGGAATGATAAATAGAAAATTCGCTACATACATACATACATACATAAATACTATTAAAAAACTGGGTAATATCAGCATCTGAATGTGGTTTAAGGTGTTTTGCCAACAAACAAACACACATGAAAATCTTGCTTGAAGTCTTGAGATTTCTCCATATCTCCATTTGACCTATTTCCACTCCATTGTTCCATTTCCTATTGCAACAAATTTCCCTCGCAAATGTTGACCAAAAAATGTAGATCCGCTTTGTGGATCCACAGCAACATTTTATGAGTTCCTCCGTCAACTATTTCACATCGTTCCACCAAGTTATGTGTCAATACATTCTATAAATTTTTTGTATTTTAGTTCACAAACAAACAAACAAACAAACAAACGATAAATTGATAGTTCAGGGGCTAATCCGTCCACTATTGAGGTCACTGACTTATCCCAAAGTGTGCATCCAGACCCAATACTAAATGTAATAGATTATGTCTCTGCCAGTCAACTACCTATCTTAGGCAACTGATCTTGTGAATATATCCTCACATACAACTATTTTTTTCTTTTTTTTTTGTGTGTGTGTGTTTCAGAATTGATCAAATATTGACTCTAAAGCATCATATCTGATTTTGTTGTTGTTGTTGTTGTTGTTGTCAGATGTGACACACCAGACATTATTCATTTTCATGATGTAATTCATCAGATGTGTTGTTTGTTCTCTTACATGTTCCTGCCAGAGGTCCGGGGGACTTCCTGTTGTATACAGTATATTCATGCATGTGTGTGAGATGTGCTCCTGTGAGCATGAGCTGTGTTTGTCATGGGACTCATTTCTCCACACCGTGCTCTCTATAGATCAGTGTGACACAAAATGAATTCGCAAACATGCAGAGGCTCTATAGATGATAATGACGGAGTTCTGCAGCCAACACAAACACGAACGACAACGTCTCCTTCGTAGAAACCTGATTTTAAAAGGCATTTGCTATGGAGACTATGTTTATTGTTTGATTGTCAAAAAACAGCAACAATGGGAATCTGTACGAGACTTTAAATTGTCAATGCCTCCTTTTCCCCCAAATAAAAATATTGAAACAAACAAACACTTGATTTTCATGTTCTGTATAAATGAATCACGAGATGAGCAGCTGCACTCATCCTCAGGTTGGACCTGCTTGTCTGTTGGGATCTTAAATGCTTCATCAATCCAAAGGGGCCACTATTGACATTTAGCACACATGTCCATTTAAACCCCTTATATTCCTGCTGACTCACTGAGTGCAGTGTTGTTGCCGCTGCTCCACCTATTGCAGGCCATTTAATTGAAATGAACTATTGGACATTGTCAGTACATCAGCAAGCGGGGGGGGGGGGGGGGGGGAAAGGCCCCGCCCGGGGGGGGGGGGGGGGGGGGGGGGGGGGGGGGGGGGGGGGGGGAGTAATGGCCGTCCGCAGGGGAGATAACTTTGACAGGCGGGTCCTTCAAAGAGCGATTCTCTGGATATACAGAGTCAATTGTCTGTCACCAGGAGGCCTCAAAGAAGAATTAAAGCCCACGACTCGGCTCTTTTTGAAAACTTGTGATCAAATGGTCAGATGAGACTCTCTGTATTAATGATGAGTCGGTTCATTTGAAGTGTCTCAGCAGCCGTGAGACGGCATGAAGGAACCAGAGCTTCTGATGTGACTGTATCCAGACGGTTTTCAATGTTTTCAGACGGTGACACAGCAGTTTTTACAAAGATAGTTCAAACGTTTTTTTTCTTCTTTTGATTGGAAACGAGATTTTATTTATAATTGCCCAGAGGCTTGCTTTCAAGGATAGACGACTGATTAAAATATTGCCATTTAGCTAATACATATATTCTCTTCATACATTTTATATTTATATTTTCTACCCTAAACTAAATTTTAAATCACTATTTGTAAACAATCTTCTCATTTAAATCCAGTTTTAGAAGCCACCTACACCTGAGGGTGGATGCAGTGGGGTGGGAAATGAACCCACAACTTCATGCATTGAAAGTGGAAGTACTGACAAGATAGTTTCTCCGAAACCGTACACAATGGCCCTTTAAACACAACATTTAAATTGTTTATATAAAAATGTATTCTTTTTAACATTTGTTTCGTATTTAATAAATACATGTTATGTTTATTTTGACTCTGTTTTGACTTAATAAAGTCAAGGTCCAATTTAGAATTTCCCAAGTACAACATATTGTTTCCACTGCTGTTTGCTATTCCACTTCTTACTTTTTGTTAAATTTGTGTTTGTGTTGTGAGGCACAGAGCTACAGTATTAAAAACCCATCCAATTTTTAAAATGTAATTCTATTGGATTTAATTGCGGTTGCTTCGCAAACAAACAAACAAACACACACGTTTGAAATCTTGCATAGGAGTCTCAAGATTTCTTCTCGTTCCATATTACCTGCGACAACAGTGAAAATATGGCAAAATTCCATCGCGATGTTAACTAAAAAAAAATCTGGATCTGCTTTCTGAATACAAAGCAAAATTGAACGGGCTCTTTTTACAACTATCGCATCGTTCCACCTATTTACGTGTCAATCCATTCTATAGTTATTTTTGTTTATTTTTTCCTTCCACCATTGAGGCCACTGACCGTTGACCTGATTGAGGCAAAGCTGACAGACGAAACCTGTCAACTTGTTGACACATTGACACACACACACACACACACACACATACGCACTGAGTCGCGCACACTCCACTGTGATTAACCTCAACGTGACCGTTCAACTTTGTGTTGGGGATGAAACAGCAGCTTCAGGAGCAGCCAAGGTTGTGCGGTGTGTGTTTCTCGTATTTCAGCATTTCTGCCGTTGACATGGATCATGTGTTTCTCCCCCGGCGATGAAAATACAATAAAGGAGCCGGGGCCTTAACTCAGTTAATTGGTATAACCGGCCTCACCTCCTCTTGAACTTGGATCGCCGATCGATGGGGAGCTATTGTTATGATCGTGTTCAGATGGGCATTGTCATAACAAAGAGGTCAGATGTATATATTGTGACTTTCCATTTATTATGAATTGTGGCTCCGGAGCCCTGCTGTCGGAATAGCTATTGATTAGGAGAGGGGACCCAATTCGATGTGGCCGGGTTTGATTATTCATGTGAGGACTCACCTGAGCGGGGTCGATACGGCCCCAAGGATGGGAACTGCACACAAGCTCATACGTGTCGATTGACAAGCACACACACACACACACACACACACACACACACACACACAGAGGAGAGAAAACCGCAACAGATCATATTTTGTATCAAACAAGTTTCACTTCATCTTCTTTAGATTGTATTATGGAAGGGGTGGGCAATCGTTTTCCCAGGGGGCCCACCTAATAAACCCAGACTGTTACCGAGGGGCCAAACAGACTTGGTTATGTCAAGACCTATCGTTACCCATTGTTATCATTCAGTGGGATTCTCATCGTATAAGCTATCTATTTGTTTATTATCTATATTTTCTTTATTTCAGTAACAATGACTCCAAATACCATCTCCAAGAAACTCAAATGTATCTGTAAACAACACAACTTTGTGAAGTGTACATCACATGTGTGTGAGGGAAAAAATGTAATATTCTGCACACACACAAAAAAATATATATATTGAAAAGCAGAGAGTTTTTACAGACAGTTTCCTGATGCTCAAACAGTAAACGAATGGGTGTGGTATTCTAAAGTGGGGCATTTATTTTGAAGGCTAAGCTTTGAAAGGAGGCTGTTGGTTGCGGCTGGGTTTGATAGGGCTCCATCCTCGCATGTATCAAGCACCACAGAATCAGACACACAGGAAATGGACGCATTTCAAAATAAAAGGACATTTTGTCGAGATTCATGTATCAAACACAGTGGCTCATACTTGACTCCGCGGCGGACAAGAGGCCAGGTCTGCATTGTGGTATCGGTACAATGGATTAGGTACTGCATCGTTTTGTTTTCTAGCTCTCTCAATGCAATTTGACTTTCAGCGGAGAAAACGTGTCAAAACAACAGCAGGAAGTTTGCATGAAAGCTGGTCATCAACGCCACGGTTCCCTCAAACGCACCGACCAGTTAAAATCCACCTGTTTGGCACCGACCGGAATAACGATCCTCATAAGTTAAGTAAACATCAAGACAACGCGTGGCCTCGCAAACCAGATCCTCGCACCTGCGGGAGGCGACACTCTCCTTCCTGCGGCACACGTGACGTGGGATAATGGACGGACAATGGCGGAAAGGGAAGCAATCTCCTCATGGTAAACGGATGTACATCTGCTTTGATTGTTTCCTCCCCAAAGAAATCAAGGAGGAAAAACCCCATCAATTAGCGGGCGCACACAGAGGCGCCATGTGAGGTGAATGGCAATAACCAAGAACTCCTCCTCCTCCTCCTCCTCCTCCTCTTCCTCCTCCTCCTCCTCCTCATTCATCCGAGGAGCGAGTGGTCTGAAACCGAGGCCCCATGAATCATGCAGACCTTCTCGCAGAGAAAGAAACAATCACTAATGACTGAGACATTGTGTCTTCTTCTGCTTTGCTCTCTCGTAGTGTGAGTTAATATGAGGAGTAGCAGAGAATTGGATGGATGGATGGATGGATGGGTGGATGGATGGATGGATGGGTGGATGGATGGATGGATGGGTGGATGGGTGGATGGATGGATGGATGGATAGACATTCAAAGCGACTTACATAATATGTAGGTGAATGGAGAATTGGGAATTGAACTTATGACCTCATGCATTCAGAGCACATGCTCACACAAGTAAACAAGTGCCAAGCATTGATGAATAGTAAAAAAAAAATCCCCCCCCCCCCCCCGAAATAGTTTATTGTGCATTTAGAAAAAAATTAAAGTTGCTGTAATGCACCTTTAATTTTTTCAAGATGATGAAAGTGGAGAGTGGAATTCTGCCTGGAGGGACACGAGTAGAACTAGCTGTGCATGTGTGTGTTATTTGCGCTCTCCCTGTGTATGCGCATGGATTGGAATGATGAGACTGTGCATACCCCCCCCCCCGCAGGGAACACCCCCCCTCCCCCCCCACCCCCCCGCCCCCACCCCGCCGAACACACACATCACAACACATACTTAGATACATAGAGCAGCAGCAGGTGAGTCTACAGCGAGGCTCCAAATTCGGCTTAGGGGAGAAGAGCAGGAGGCGTCATCAAAAGCCTGGGGAACAACAAAAACCTCAGCTGCACAAAGGACTCCTCAGAGAGCACAATCTCTCATTTAAAGAGACGGCGGCTGCATCTGTGTTTTTTTTTTTTTTTTCTCTCTCTCTCTCTCTGTTTGTTCTAATATCACACAACCGAGACTCACTCGCCCGCAACTGTATCTCTCTTCCCTGAGCGGGAAATTGGACGGATATAGACAAAAAAAAGAAAGCTCGTCCCTAATGCCACATTAGCCCGTCTGCCTTTGTCCCGATGTGACGAACGCACCACAACAGCCGTGCACTCTGACAGATGAGGTGCAACAAAGATCCCAATGTGAATAAATATGTATATAGACACTGGGTTTATGCTAATCTGTTGTGTGACTCAGAAGGTGACGGATCTGACGTGCAAATCCTTATATTCACACGTATCAAATTTTTTCTCCGAATGCTTTGAAAATAAACATTATTATCTTATTTAATGTGATGCAAAGCTCAAGTTTTATTTTCTTCAAAAATAGCTTGAGGGAGGAAATGGAGGCGAAATACAAAAACCGATATGTGAAAAGTTCAGGATATGTTTTGTTGCTTTGCGCCCACTCTCTATTATTGCACTGTGGACTCGGGGAAACATTTAATCCCATACACAGGTTTACAAAATGTATTTCTGTGAA
>JAFBJT010005705.1:172184-187802 GCA_016785325.1 Chascanopsetta lugubris
AACAAAAGCCCAAAAAAAAAAAAAAGGGCCAAAAAATGAATAAAAGAAAAAAAAAAATCGGCGCTTTAGCCCCCCCCCCCCCCCCCCCGAAATAGTTTATTGTGCATTTAGAAAAAAATTAAAGGTGCTGTAATGCACCTTTCATTTTTTCAAGATGATGAAAGTGGAGGGTGGAATTCTGCCTGGAGGGACACGAGTAGAACTAGCTGTGCATGTGTGTGTTATTTGCGCTCTCCCTGTGTATGCGCATGGATTGGAATGATGAGACTGTGCATACCCCCCCCCCCGCAGGGAACACCCCCCCTCACCCCCCCCCCCCCCCCCCCCCCCCCCCCCCCACACACACACACACTAATGTACATACACACACATACTTAGATACATAGAGCAGCAGCAGGTGAGTCTACAGCGAGGCTCCAAATTCGGCTTAGGGGAGAAGAGCAGGAGGCGTCATCAAAAGCCTGGGGAACAACAAAAACCTCAGCTGCACAAAGGACTCCTCAGAGAGCACAATCTCTCATTTAAAGAGACGGCGGCTGCATCTGTGTTTTTTTTTTTTTCTCTCTCTCTCTCTCTCTCCGTTTGTTCTAATATCACACAACCGAGACTCACTCGCCCGCAACTGTATCTCTCTTCCCTGAGCGGGAAATTGGACGGATATAGACAAAAAAAAGAAAGCTCGTCCCTAATGCCACATTAGCCCGTCTGCCTTTGTCCCGATGTGACGAACGCACCACAACAGCCGTGCACTCTGACAGATGAGGTGCAACAAAGATCCCAATGTGAATAAATATGTATATAGACACTGGGTTTATGCTAATCTGTTGTGTGACTCAGAAGGTGACGGATCTGACGTGCAAATCCTTATATTCACACGTATCAAATTTTTTCTCCGAATGCTTTGAAAATAAACATTATTATCTTATTTAATGTGATGCAAAGCTCAAGTTTTATTTTCTTCAAAAATAGCTTGAGGGAGGAAATGGAGGCGAAATACAAAAACCGATATGTGAAAAGTTCAGGATATGTTTTGTTGCTTTGCGCCCACTCTCTATTATTGCACTGTGGACTCGGGGAAACATTTAATCCCATACACAGGTTTACAAAATGTATTTCTATGCAGCGAGTATGATGAGGGCGCATTGCCGCGCTCTTAATCCGTGCACTATTATTCAGCCGGTGCTGAAAGTGGAGGCTACAGCATCTTGAACAGATTAGAGTTGGGAAAGGGGAAAAACATTAAATGTTAGGTCAATGTCACTGAAGGTTCAGTTTTTAAAGACGCATCAGGGAACTTTCCAAAAAGAGCTGCTGACTTGCTCTCTGTGCATCTAGTGCAGTTCTCGTGGTGGCCACTTGAGGCTGGCTCCAAGAGTGAGTCAATCTCACTGTGACTGAAAAAAACATGGCGGCCCCCAGAGAGAGGACCTGCTCCTCGTGTAAATATAGATTAATGGGCTGATTTAAGGGTAATTCATGAAAATGTCAGTGTGTCATTTATTTTGTAATATTTTTAGAGGTGAAAAAAATGACCAAAATACCTCACACTGCACCTTTAAAATGGAGTCTATGGTACCAATGACCTGGCATCTTCTGTGGATGCTATGACAGCACCATTGGCCCACTATCAGCTCCACCTGTGCTCCGCCTCTTTGCCCATTTTTTGAATGAACCAGGAAGTAGGAGGAGTTTGGCCTTGGCTACGAGTGAATCGCCCACTATGAGCCTCCGAAGCACTCGGCAGAAACCTATGGGTGACATCACGGACACTACATCCATCTTTACGCACAGTCCATGTCACCAACCGACCCGTCCACACTGGAACTAAGCCATTGCTTCCGCTAACGAGATGGCGTTTCAACCTTTGGAGCTGGAGCTAGTACCAGTTAGCGACCTCTGACCTCTGACCTGGGCCTCGACTCCACTCCACTGTGTCCATTTTTGAATGAATCCATATTGGAGCTTTTACACATTGTTGCTCACATATGAGCGCTAGCTAGCTTTGGACACCTCGAACATTTGCCGATTTTGGCTTGGAAGTGAGTGCACATGTCATTCATTTCACATAGCACCTGGCCACAGGCTGCTGCCTACGTCTGGTAATGTCTAATCTTATTGTTATCCATATCCGTCATTGGTATAAGAAAATGCCTTTGGACAAAAAAGCAATTATCTAAAAGATTTATGCTCTGAAAAGGAAATTCTAATTGTGACCGAGAGGGAATCAAGGGGACAAACTTCTGAATTGTCTTTGACTCTCTCCGACAGGCGGCCCTACATTTTCATCCCCACACTCCGCACCTGCAAATAAATGGTCATCGTCTCCTTTGAAGTCCTGCATATTTTGTCCTCTCTCCCTCGCTGCAATGTGCGCCCACTATCTTCTTCTTGGCAACTCTTAACGCACCCAAGGTCAGTTTGATCTCCCTGGCAACGGTGCAATAGATTTGGCGCATTGTCAGGCTATTTAATCAAGAATGACTCGCGCTCTCTGTGTATCGGACGAACATGAAAATTCCTTTTATCTCCAAAACTGCTGAGTGAGGGGGGGGGGGGGGGGGGGGGGGGGGGGGGGCCCCCCCCCCCCGGGGGGGGGGCGGGGGGGACACCCTCACCACCCACCCCCACCTCCCGGAAAAAAGAAAAAATGGGATGGGATGCGACTCGAGGGAAGGAGTGAGGTGGAGGCTTGCATGGTGTCGTTATAGCGCAACTGTTGAGAAGTCCTTGATGATGCCTTTGTATTGATCAGGCTGTACCATGGTCACCCTGCAGTAAATCTACTCACAGATGACCGCCGCTCAAGTGCTTTTTGGAAAGCCAGAAGAATAAACAGAAACATTCCGCCAACTGATTTTCAATCCAATTAACCTCCCCACTCCTCGTTTGAACAATAACAGGGCAGGAGGAAAGAGACAGCGAGACAACAGGACGGGGGGGGGGGGGGTGAAAGAGGGAAGGGGGGGAATTTTGCATCTCATCTGTTGACAGCCAGGCATGTTGTTATCATTGTGTGCTGCCCTCTAGTTTACCCCCCCCCCCCCCCCCCCCCCCCCCCGCTGGAAGATAGTGGCCCGCTCCTCGTGACTATGGGGTCAGACAACCAATTATCTATGTGCCCTCTATCAGATGTGATTTATATCACCCGGCTGTCCCTACTCTGCAGTCCCCTCCTCTCCGCCTGTGATCAATCATTCGCCTCACACAAACACACAAAACAGGCCCTTAACAAAACAAACAGTTAATGCGGCGGATCGCGCCGCCGCCGAGGAAGCCAAAGATATCAATCGGCTTAGATCCGTTTCCAAAATAAAGCGACGCTGACATTGAGAAGGGAGCAACAAGGTGAAAGCAAAGCCGAGCCACACTCCCCAAATTTTCGTTTTTGTCGGCACGCGCTGTCAAAATGAAGTTTGGATTTCATCTTTAAAAAGATATAAATACACCACACAGGGACGTGTTGATATTCATTTTTACACCCAATAAAATCTTTTGCTGACGCCTGTAATTACACACTGTAAATGTGTTGGAACAGACGGGTGCACTGTTGACACCTGTTTGCTGGTATTTAAAACACAAGACGAGCAAACCACAGGGTGAGAGCGCATTGTGTTCCTTTAATAAAAAAATAAATAAAAGGTGGTAATTGGTATTTTCCATCAGGATTCTTAAAAAAGCCTTTATTCAACATCTCGCGGCGGCTGTTTCTTGTTATTACTTTACTCCCTCGAAAATAGTATGCTGGCAGACAGCACTTGCCAACAATGACCATGTCTGAGTCAAAGAAGCATCAGCGAAGGACTAACCTAACAAATGCTCTTTTCTGTGGATACTTCACAAAAGGTTTACATCCTCTCCGCTCAGTACGGCAGTGCCAGGGGGAAATGTTTGGAGGGAATACACAAATAGAAATACAAGGTTTGAATCTGCAATACTCATGATAGACCTCATGGGGACAGTAGAAAGTCGCCAGAAAACAATGACTTTGCAAAATAACGGAACTCAACGTCACTTAACTGATCAAAATATCGCAGATAATGATGCTACCATATTGTCCAAGTGACATCATTTTGCAATGCGAAAAATAATCACGGTAGTGTTGAGGGTCACGCACTTCACCACTAGATGTCACTGTGTCACAAAAACACAGAATCATACACACTTTACCTTTAAGTATATCACAAATGTTTTGAGACATCTGCTTGCTGCACAAGGGTTGGATTTGCAGGACAATTTATGATATAATAAGATATCATATGATTTAAGGTATAAATATACATATAAATACATTTTTTACATAAAAAAATATTTTAAATTATTTTCTCATGATTTAGAAATAAACATTTTCAGTTAATATGATACTGATGAAAATGTTGAGTTCAGTTAAGATATGATGCTGATAAACAGGATATGGTTTTTAAAATGTCAATCACTGTAATCCTGTCATACCATTGGTCAGGAGCGGGCATTCCCTCTGGCCCAGGGGGCGGGACTTAGGCCCAGGCACTTCCTGGATTCAGCAGATGACAAAAGAGCAACAAATCCCTCAAGCAGTGATTTTTCTTTTGACCAATTATTTTTTGGTTGGACTGTTGGGATCTTTAAGAAGTAAATCTGTGTTTATGTGGAGTGTTTTATGCTTTGACAACTTCAGTCAAGTTTCCATGAAACTGCTGAACCAGCAACTCCTTCTTGTTCCCCTGACGATTTTTACTCCCACGGTCGCTTCATAAGAACTTTGTTGACTTACTGAGGGATCTTCACCTGAAAGCCATCGAGTCTCTTCAAATTCCCCCAGGAGGTTGGTGCTGCTGCTACAGGGATTCTCCACCGGCCATCCATTTTCCCTTCATCCACCATCTTGGCTCTGTGAGTATCTGCATATTCGGGGGGGTACTTCTAGAATTTTGTAACTTTCGTCAAAAATGGTTTTGTTTACATTTAGAAAAGGTTCACAAACCTCCATGTGCCATGTTAAAGTGAATGCTGTGTGTGTTTGAAATGTGTTTAAAGGGGTTCTTTGTCATTTTGACACAGTTCCATGCATTAACAGCAGATGGTGGTATATAAGAGAAAGTATATCCTTCAGACAAACAAACAAGCTACACCATGTTTATTTGTGAAATACAGTTGGTAGAGGTCTAAATTGTACATGAGTACACTTTTGATTAGCTATGAATCAAAATGTGATGTTTATTGCCTTGAAAGAAATGTAGTCTAAAGGAAAATGGCTTATGCTGTGGTTCTGCCGCATGTCTAGGTTGTTGGACATCTCAGTGATAATCATTACTATTCACAAATAAGAGTACAACTATTTCCACCAAGCGATCAATTAGGGTAACAACGTGTCACTTTTGTATGAAGCCATTCAACTTCTGAGATTGAAGAGTCCAAACCCTCAACAAACGGAGGGATTCAATCAAGAAGAAACACGACTCCATGCTTTTAATTTGAAATTTGTACAAGAAGTGCTGCTTGGTGTGAGTAATGAGGCCAAACCAAAACCATAAGCTGAGAAACTCTAAAAGGCCTCATAGACATAAAGGTACCTCCAGTATCTGCGGGTGGTTCTCAATGGATTAATGGATTTAAATTTGCATTTCAATAATTAAGCAATTATACTTAAATGTAAAATATTGATCAACACATCAAAAGTAGTCTGACCACAACATCTATTGAGTAATAGGTTTTCATCTTGGATGTTCAATATGTGAAATTATGTTATCTCAATTAATTTGAATGGTATTGGTATGTATGTAACCATTGATCTTCTCCTCTGCTGAACTGAACTTTAACTCCCTGTATCAGCACTTTAATTAAAAAGGCTGTGGAGAAGAATTACATTCTTTTTTAAAACACAGACAGAGTGAGAGTTCCAAGTGTCCGAGGCAGCGCTGCGCTGTGCTACAATCTCCACCACCCGGCTGTCTGGTGAATGTGAATCACTCCAGGTCTTTGCCTCTGGACACTTTGAGAGTGCACCGACTCCATTAAACCTTTGTAGCAGTGCAGATACAGACGGAAAGAAGAAGAAGGAAAAATCCCTCCCCTATGTGTTTTTGTTATTGTGAGAACGCCGTGAATTTTTCAGGATCACGAGGTGATCAATACCAGAAAGTTGGCTGGTTAATGATGGAGAACCTGAGCTGAGTCTCGGAGAGGAGAGACGGGTTGGGAGTGTGGAGTTTGTGGACTCTCCCCTTTCATTAAAGACGTGATCAGTAAGCACAACATATCTCGCACCCCAAGGCTCACTTTTAAGAGGCTGCACATACTAAAGAAACTTTTCTCTCAGAGTATGTAGATGGTGTATGTATGGAGGAACGGAGAGGAATACATGAGTGAACAAAGTGAATTTCTGATGTATATCAAGCAGGTTCTTATTTTTTCAAGTTCAAAGGTCACAGGGCAAAGGTTGTAGGGCCTCCTCACATCTCACATCTCCAATGCATGGCTGTGTAATCCAGATGCAATGCTGGAAGCTTTGGCTGGATATTTAACTTTGAAAGGTTGTGTTGTTTGCATGCATTTGGGCGTATTGGTGTTAAAGGTCTAGTGTGTAAGATTTTGAGGAAATGATTTCTATGCTAATGTGGAATATGAAATAACAACAGTCCATGTTTTGTACACCAGATGACATTTTATCGTGGCCCATCATGGACAAACTATACATTTGTGATCTTAAAAGGAAACTGAAGGCTACCTTTTTGGATATTTTGTAGCGGTGAGGTGGAGGCTGAAGTGAAGGATGATCAACTGCAGTAAGCAACTTAACCAATTGGTGTCTTTAAATCCCACGCACTGTATCTTTAGAATGGGAAATTGCCAGATGAGGTGTCAATATGGGACACCATTGTGTCCATGACCACGTACGTACAAGTTGTGTGGTATTTTGTACTATTTAATTGAAGTCACATGGTTTTCGGTTTGACCATTTAAGGCACAACAGTTGCACCCAATTATAGCCACTCATATCGACTGCCCCCTTGTGGCTGGCTGCTGCACGAGTCAGCAACAGCTCATCTTCCTTCGGATTGGTTTGGATTAATCGTTTATTCAAACATTTAAAAAAGTGAATGTCATGATTGACAACTGAGACTGAGGAACAGTTACTTAAAGGTATGACTCAGATGGACCTTGACACCACTATTCTATTCTATGGTCACTGCAGCACAGTCTCATGATTGCAACAATCACATCTTAAATCCCTTGGCTTCATTTTTTTGTGCAGTTGGAGGAAATTGAAATGGAAATGTGCCACCTGTGTTGAGGTCGGGTGCTGTTGCTAAAGTGTGACCCAGAATTGCTGGGTTTGAGTCAAGGATGATACCATTGAGCATTACGCAGTCCGCAGCTACATCTGAGGTTGGATGGGGAGGCTGGGAATTGGACCCACAACCTCATGCATGCATTCAAGGCGCATGCTCTACAACAGACCCACCCTGTCTGGGGACGGTGTATGCCTTTGTTAAAATGCTCTGATTTGATCCTTTTGGAAAAAAAACACACACAACAGACACACAGACTTTAACGAGTTTCATGTTGGATAGCAACTTTGTAATTCCATCCGAAAGGACCGACAGCACCATGCTTTCTATTAAACCAAGTTTGTGCTGATAAAAACAGTCACGCTCACCCGCCCCCACACCACCACCACAGTCAGGCTCCGACTTCTCCCTCCGTTTGAAGTGACAGAGGAAATCTGGATAATTGTATGATTGATTCTCTTGTGTTCTCCCTCCACTTCACTGAGCAGCCTTTATTTTGTCGCTGAAGAGGGAGCGAAATCTTGAGATACAAGATGCTCGGGCCTGTGGACACACGCACACACGCACACACACACACACACCCCCCCCCCCCACACACACACACACACACACAAATAAACCCACCAACTATTTTTGGAGTGTGGCTGTGCATTGTCGTGTGTGTGTGTGTGTATGTGTGTGTGTGTGTGCACATCGATGAGTCAACTGACTCTTTCTCTGCCCTTTGTCTCTCTGCCACTTCCAGAAAGCCAAGGAAGATCACATTAAGTGGGGCTGCTGTTGCGTAGCTGCATTTGGCTGAGTGCTGAGGGAGATATGGGGCAAGGCATTACTCTAAGTCAGTCCCCACAGGCTTCAGCCGATCCAGAAACAACAAGGCCAGGGCAATTCACAGAGCCAGACATCCTCACTTCACTGGTTCAGGGCCTGTTGTAAGCTCATGTTCTCTTTTGAGGAAGGACACTGTCACATATTGAGCAATGTGTGATATATACTGTACGTAATGCAGCACTGGATTTATGTGAGGATTTCAAAAACTGTCTTTGCTAAATATGAAGATTAAGATAGGAAGAATCGGAACGCCGATAATTGGGTTCAAATGTCATGCACTGGCTCCATTTTTCAATATTTCAATTGCAGCAATTTAAGCTGAAAGGTCATCCCATAGCATCATGGCCCAACTATTCAAATTGAATTTTAAATATTTGATTATTCAATTTGAATTCATTATTTTTTATATATTGTGTCTAATGAGGATTCTTGGCAGACGCCTTATCAAAGATTACCCTCAGCGCCATATCGCATGGATTATCATTTCTACTGAGAATTGCTCATATTCAAACAAGAGGTATTTCATTTACATTATTTACAAATGAATCATAATGTGCATTTTTCAAGTTCTCATCTGGAAACCAAAGCAGATCCGTAAGCAAACAACAACAATCAAATCAATTGTTTGTTGAAATAAATGATTGCAACTAACAGTGCATCCACATTGAATGTGGTGGGAATTCTGATTGTGATGACTACTTATAAATCCAATGTGTTGTATTCTCCTGAAGATGCACAATTTGGAACTCTTTAAACTTCACATTTTGCATGATAGGACATTGTGAGGGCTTTGAGTTGGAATCCATGCATCAGTTCTGGGCATCGGTCAGAGCTGGCACATCAACACAATGACCACCAGTCAACCTCAGTTGCACTGGCAACAGCATCCAGACACAGCACCTGGAGAGGAAGGTGAAATTCACCTCACCTCACCTCACCTCACCCATGGTGGCACTAACCTCTCTGTCATTACCACAAAAGGTACAATGCCACAGTAGTTGCAGCCATAGCTGCTTACTAATGTAAACTGATAGATCAATGGAGAGTGGCTGGCTTCTTTTTGCATGAGTTGCGTGAGATGCAGTGATCTGGGGACGTAAATAGTTGGAATACAGACAAGTGAAAAATTGCTTCACGCTCGTTGTGAACCCGCCGTAAGAGATGAGCCGAGCGTGACGGCTAAAGATAGCTTACAATAGCTTGCACTAGCTCGCGAGATAATGTATTATGCTATACTGTGGTTTGACGCTATTCTTCATTATGTTCAGTGGAGCGGAATCACGATCCACTGGTCGTGACCAAACAAAAGGCACCAATGCCAAAGGCTGGACGGCGTGGCCCGTTTCAAGCTGTTTCACATTTTTAAGAATCTGTTTACATAGAGAGCTGATTGGGGTCGAATCCCTCATGTGTGTTGATGCGAACAAAGAGCAAAATAGATGTGCTATTTTTAATGTGTGTGGCCACGTACCCAAGATACTCTCGCCACACGGGGGGCATATACGTGTATTGTGTCCACACGGTATTCGCTGTTTATACAGGAAGCTGGAAGGTGAAAATTGACTGGAAACACCAATCTCCCAACCTTCTATTTTGACTTTGATATTGTTGATATTTATTGGTATCCAAGGGCGGCTGTCCCTGAACATGAATCTATTTTTTGGATCAATTTGAATAGAAAGAGGAAAATACCACTGAAAAGGGGGCCTTTTCACTCTAGGGAGGAAGAGACACCCCCCCCCTCCCCCATCCCCCTCCATGCGGTCTACTCTATCTCTGCATGTGCCAGGACTCTTCCTGTGTTACATGATTATGTACACATTGTCACGGTCACATGCTTGTCATTATCCAGCTGATTAGTTGCAGTACATCAAAAAGGCAGGTCTTATCTAATATGAGCCTGTCAGGGGGGCGATGCCGAGAGAGAGAGAGAGAGAGAGAGAGAGAGAGGGCAAGAGAGAGCGAGGGCGGGAGAGAGACGGATGAGGGAAGGGAGGGGAAATTAAAACACAAGAGAGTTGGTGAGCTCGGAATGAAGCAAACTCCTCCTGCTGAGATTGTGATAGACAATGAATAATAACCCTCATCCCTGAAGTGATCCTCTCTACTTTCTGTCTACATGTCCACACTCACCCAGATGAACCGAAACAAATGTCGAGCCATGGGCCGCTGATGTTTGCCAGAAGTGGCACCGGAGGGTGTGGGAGGGGCCTCGTGAAGCCATTACTCGGTGCAGCCTGTGGCATCTTGAGACGCGTCCATACTGAGCGTCCTGGGATGAACGGATCTGGATTCTCTCTGCAGTTTAGCGGTGACATAGTCTGTCGTATCTACTCCTCTCATCCTGCTCATCATTTAAAGGTGCAGTGTGTACGGTTCGGCGACCTCTAGAGTTGAAGTTGTTTGTTGCATTGTTCCACTCCATCGCCAAGCGTTCTTGATAACAGTTACACTGATTATCAGGCATCTTAAACACGTTTAACCGTCAGTCTAAATCCAGCTTTGGCACCTTATAAAAAAAGACTTGTTTTTGTACATCCTGACATATTCCGTCGTTTTTCAAGAAGGTGTTTGTTGTTTGTAGGATGCTCGTCCACCACGTTCACTTGCTTGAATCCTGCTCCATTCACAAGTGGACTACTCCGGAGTTTCTGCAAAACAAAAAAAAAAAAATAAAGCTCCTCAGCTGCTGGGCAGAGGAAAGTTGGTATGGATTCTCCGGGTTAGATGTTTGCAAAAGTTTACATTCACACTTGCACGCCCTCCGGATGAAGTCAAGGCTCTATGTCCGAATGCAACTCTCTGCTAATTAATTCCCATGGACGCAGCCACATAATATTTGTCCGCTGCCTGACCTGCATGCTGCGACATGGCAGATATGTTGCCAAAAAGGTGAGAGTGAATATGTGAGTTTCACAGTTTGTTGCTGCTACAAATGATGTGAAAAGATTTGAAAATGGCAGCTTTGGACGCGTGCAGAGGAGACAGTGTTGAACTTTATTATGTAGCGGCGCTGGGGGGCAGCGTCTCCGGTGAACTGGAGGTGAGTCATTCAGATGCCGTTCGGCCTGGCACCTGAACTCCCCACCTGCTCCAGTGGTGCATCTCAGTGGCCGACGGCAGGGCACTGCAGCGTTTGTCGAGGAAGGACTCTGATGCACTGTAAATATACGCCCTTATACATTTTTCCTAATTGAATTACGATAGCAGTGTTTTGTTTTTCCCTGCATGTGCCAGAAAGTTGAACTCGCTCACGGAAGACGAAGTGAAAATCAATTGTACGCTTTCCTCGGGCGCCTGATGAGTTATAATCCCAGACACTTTGTACTCGACACAGATTAAAGCAAATATAGTGGCCATAAATAAAGTGTTATTATCTCAGTGATGTCACAAACATAGTGTACAAGACCCGATAATATTAGAATCGTCACACCGCTCCTGTCAGCCGCTGCCACTTTCAAGAAAAGTTGAAAGCTGCTTTTATGCATTTCATCCGATATGCAAATGTTTATAAGTTGAGGTCTTAAACGCATCCCAACCTCAGAGATTCTGTCACAAACAGGCCTCTGGACTGGATTCTTGGTTTGAAGCCAGTAACACTCTGATGGTGAAAAGGTTGACTGAGCGTAAACTAATTGGCCCATTATACTTTATTGATATTATATATTCATGCCCCGGAGAGTGGAAGCTTCTTAATTATTTTGGTTACAGGTGTAATGTTGTAATGCACCGCAGAGCAATATGAACACACTGTGATGAACCATCAATGGAAGAGGAGAGAACAGATCCATTGATTATTGATTGCAGATGCTGAATCATGATTGAAGCCCTAATGCTGGATCTAGGACAGAGACTACTCTCTATATTTCTGTCTATGACAAAGGGATCAAGGCTTTGATCATGATGGTGTTTTGTGATGGTGATGGTGATGTGTTGTCATTGTGGTGTTTTGTATTGGTGGTGGATCGTATTCATCGTGGCAGCTGTTTGTGGACTGTGAGGGTGGAAAATGGATTGTGATCATGTTGGATAGATGGACCTAGATCACGTTGACAGCTCTTTGTAGATTACGATCATAACTGGTTTACTTGGCTACACATACAATACACATGCTCCTATACACGACTACTGTTGACTGTCCTTGCTCTCTTCATCAATGTCAGATAAGGCATTTTCTCTTCACTGTTGGAAACAGTGTTGGCACATTGAATTCTGGAACGCAAAATCTATTGGACATCAGTTCCGAATCCATTGCGTCTGACTCTGTTGCTGCTTCAGTGAGAGTCTCGATCTGGCTCTGAGTCTGTTATGGTGTATCAGAGCCCTTGATGCTTTCGTGCAAACCAGCTCGAATTCATACAGGTCGAAGTGGAACTCAGCAAAGTGTGTCGCCATCTACCATTAACAGAGGGCGTGGCATGACATTCCTCATTCCTCTACTTCTCAGCAGCTTCTAATGGACATTGGTTCCAGTCGTGACCCGAGTTTCCAGGCTCCGATCCAATTTATTGTGGTTGTGAAAGCAGCAGGTGGTTCACAATGAAGGAAAAGCATTTTTACTGCCATTACACGGGGACAATGTACAACGACACGGCAAGGTCAGAGTGGAGGGTCAGTCCTGAGCTGCTGCCGCTCATTGCGCCACTCCATTAGGCAAACCTACCTTAACATGCACGTCTTGAAGGTGGGAAGAAACCCATCTATCTTCGTGAGGAGAACATGCAAGCTTCACACTGAGCAGTTGGGTATCAAACCCACGACCCTTCTCGCTGTGAGGCAACAGGGCCGACCACTGTAAGTCCACACGGTTGTATCAGTGTCAGAGGCGCGTTGACGGTTAGACCTGGTTTAAATGTGAGCAGTCAGAACAGCAGCTGGCTCTTAGCATACGCGAGCAATCACGTTTGAGAGCGAAGTCTCTGAAAACGTTTTGCTTCACGCCAACGAATCCAACGGAGCGTGCGTGATCGCGGTGGCATAGCTGCAGCCAGAAAAGGAACAGCTGGACACGTCGCCTCGACATGCGAGCACTTTGCAGTTTTGCATACAACATAAACATCTGCCTTGTATTTTTTCTAACCTGTACAGTTCTTTGTTTTTAGGGTCATTTGTAGAACGCGTGTGAGTTAATGCTTTACTTTGTTTATATTGTCGTAGACAGCTGCCGCATCGCGCGTGCCACCCGCAAATATGCATGTATTCCTCTTGACTGTGTGTAAACAAGACAGCCTCGCTCGGTTTGTCGCTGCAAATCAGTCCATCTGATACGACGCCAGGCTCGTTAGAATCATATGCAGAAATCACCGCGCGCTCGTACACAACGGCTCCAAATGATCTTGTTGACAAGATTTCTCTTGTATTCGTGTACATTTTGAACCAACACGTATCAGACGTGTGAAAATCCAAGTATTCACGGCAGGACCGGATCTCAGATACAACACACGCGTCGCTCTATCCCTCCGTCTATTTCCCGCCTTTCATCCTAAACGTTGACAAAACAAATTAGCAATGTGCAGACGAGGCAGCTGTGCGCCTTCCTATCATGGAGTTTTTCTTTTTTTTGTTTTTTTTTGTTAATATCTGGCCGCTTCAAGCGTTAAGCTAAACTAAACAAGTCCAGGAGCTACTTTTGGTGCTGAGCACACAGAGGTGAACTTGATATTGATCTTCTCGTCCAACCTTCAGGAGCAAAGCAAAGAAGCGAATTTCCTAAAAAAATCTCAAAGTATAAAATGTGTCTAGTGCATGCCAGGATTTAATACAATGTCAAATGAAGAGGAGGGTATAAAGGTCTTTACATGTTTTTTTCTTTTTGATCATAGGTAAAAATGAAAAATGAATTTTGATCTCCATGAGAGTATGTTCACCTAAATAGAGCCATTGTTGTTTTCACATTGTTTCAGAATGGACAAAGTCAACATTCAACATACATATAAACAGAAACTGCTGCAGGATGATTGAACCTATCTCCTGCTGTCTTTTAAAGGAGCAGTGTGTAAGATTTTGCTCATTTCTATCAAAACAAATGTATGTAGCTTCAGGTAAAAACATCTGCTAAATTTTGCTAATTGTCAACGGAATATAGGTCACAATAACCCAATAACGATAAACATAGGTTTTTATAATGATTGAAGACTCCATGGGTTCTCCGTCGTGCTTGTGTGGGGGTGTATGCTTCAACTTCACCACAAGGTGTCATCCAATCCCCCAACTGTCTGCCTAAACGTTGTTTACGATAGAATTAATGATGAGGGTGTGTTTTCTGAAAACGTCCCACAGCTCGAGATTCTGTGAAAACTGGACGAGCAGAACACATCAGCAGTTATTTCATCCGAATAAGCAGATTGAGAGACACGCGCCGCTTTAATTATCATGCTGCAACGACCATGTGATCTCAAAGCTCGCTGCTGACCAGTGCAAGATCAAAGGCGCTCTTGATACGTATGCACGCGCTCGCACATGCACACACATGAGGTCTTGTTCTCTGTCCCCTCAAGGAACATGAGTCCCTGTAATGTGACTGTGTCAACAGATTTCGGTCCACACAACAACATAACATGGTACACACACACACACACACACACACACATGCCAACACCTACATGCACACATTTGACATGCCCACATACGACAACCACGCAAAGAGGTTCTCGCAACATCGCTGAAGCCTTTACATACTTATATTGTAAGTGTTGTTGACTTTAGTTATTTAGTTCTCGTTTTGATTTGGTGATAAAAGATGCAACTATTTGTTCTGTGTGTCAGATTCAAGGCGAGGAGTCTCATTTTAAAAACATTAATTCGAAGGATTTCATGAACCAATTATAATATTAATAAAGCATGGTCCTAGCCGCTTATGAACTCACAAAAGCGATGATTCATTTAACGCGAGATATAAAATATGTTTTGCTCTTGAAAATCTTAAATCCTTATGGAATGATTTTCTCATTTCTGTGACATGATTCTGAATAGACACTTGAAGGTGTAGTGTGTAGCATTTTGTAATGAGTTTGTCTATTGCCGCGCAATCATGCCAAGTGTGTGATGTTAACTGAAATGTTTTTAAAAAGTAAGAATATAAGTATAAATATAAATAGGAAGGGCTCATTTTAGAGTCATACAAAAAAAAATCATATATTAAGGTGATTAATAAACTTAGAAAACATTTAATTGTGCCAATAGAAATGAAAATATGTTTACACTGTGGACCTGTCATGATGTTGGTGTATCTACAGGCAGTGACCGTGTGAACTCCCTCCATATCTTCTTAGCACAATGTGGAAGGAAAACAAGTCATCAGCAGTGTGTGTGTGTGTGTGTGTGTGTGTGTGTGTGAGAGAGAGTGTGTGTGTGAGTGTGTGAATCAGAGATGCACGTGCCAACATTATTAGAAGCAAAGCCTTTCAGACGGTTCCTCTGCTCTCTCTGTATCGCCCCCGTGGAAAATGCCCAAACACTGATACTACTATCACTCCCCCAACAACTGGGTCACAAGGCTTCATGTTGTCGCTCAGATTAC
>JAFBJT010005705.1:187850-230763 GCA_016785325.1 Chascanopsetta lugubris
TTTCACCCTCGAGAGAGGGCGCAGCCCTGGGGAGGGTGGGT
Organism: Chascanopsetta lugubris; assembly: GCA_016785325.1. Classification (NCBI taxonomy): domain Eukaryota; kingdom Metazoa; phylum Chordata; class Actinopteri; order Pleuronectiformes; family Bothidae; genus Chascanopsetta; species Chascanopsetta lugubris. Next base: position 187,892 of record JAFBJT010005705.1, read on the forward strand.
GGGGAGGGGGGTGGGGGGGGTGGGGGGGTGTTGGGACTTGTGCTTAGCCTCCACCGCCGGTTTTTCTTCCCTCCATCAAAGAGCTTCATCCAGCTCTGCTTCTCCTCTCATGAAGCGTCGGCAGCTCGATCAGACACTGCACCACTGGTGATTCCTCGGGGTCTTATACAGCACAGCGGCAATAAGGCCAAGCAGATGTAAAAGGCCGTCTTTGCTCTGACTGTACACAAACAGAGAGCTGCAGGCATATGTTTACAACAACGCTGCCATCATTATTTGATATGAATAAGAAGCTCGGCCATCAGTATTTTATTTTATTTTTTATCATAGATGGATGAATTTGCAGTATCGATATAGAGTGGCAGACAACCTTTAAAGGTGCGGCGTGTACGATTTTGTGACCCCTAGAGATGAAGTTACATGTTGTATCCGTCACCTCGCCCTACGCTCCTGAGCAGGCGGGAGAACCTATGGTAGACTCCAGCTGTCTTTCAAACCCAAAAATGTTTATTGCGTTGTTACTTGTACTTCTGTAAAAAAAAACATGGCGGCCTCCGTAGAGAGGACCCGCTCCTCATGTAAATATACATTAATGGGCTCATTTAAGGGTGATGGGAAAAAATAAATAAATTCATGAAAATGTTGTTTTGTAATGTTTTTAGAGTTGGCAAACATGACCAGGATTTTACACACTGCACCTTTTAAGGTTGTTTTATGAGAGAACCTTCTGCTTTATTCTGTGTTTGCGCAGCAAATGAAGTGAGGACACCATTCATGCTACATGAGTTATTAAATGAGGCTTGTGATTGGTGGAGTAAGTACACAGGGCGACAAGTAATATTACATGAACCTCGACAGGGTTATAGGCAGCATTACCGCCCCTGTGTTTGTGTGGACTTCACTTGTGGGTAATTTGCAATGACATTGGCAAACATTTCATTATTCAGCACCGGCTTGCTTGAATAGGAAAGTTACAGTGTATACGCTATATGGGTCAGAGGCTCACAGCTAATGTTGCCGTAGATGAATGGCTGGAGCCGTGTGTTTACCCGCCACCGTTTCAATTGGATGAGAATTTAGGGAAACGGCGTGAACAAGGCGAAGAGATTACATTTTTTTTTGGGCCAATCACGGCTGCGTGCATGGCTGCTTTCCATAAAGACTCTTTTATTGACTGCAGATAAGGGTAAATCATAAGCAACGCCCCATTGCACACGCCATTACTCGCTGCGTGTGATGCCCTCCTGTAATGGAGGCTGCTCATAGTCTGCCTCGCTTTCTGCCCCCCCCCCCGCCCCCCTCCCCCCCGGCCAACAGCGGGAAGGACCGCGGTGAATAAAGAGTCGGTCTGTTCTGTCTGCTCAAGCTCATTTGGACACGGATTAGTCACTGAGTGAAAAACACATTCTTTTTCAACTGTACGACTTAATGCGCACCTCACTGTTGACTCGAAGGAGAACAATCGGTTGCCTCCAACTCTACGGTTTCATCCAGCAGATGCCTTTATCCAAAGTGACATGCATCTCAGTGTACTTCGAGAGGCCAGGAATTGAACCCAGAACCTCATGCGGTCAAAGCGCACGCTCTACCACACCCACCCCACCACCGTCACTTGTCGTCGGAACTCAAAAGTTATGACGTTTGTCCATTTTGGGCCGTCGTAAAAAAACCTGCAGTTCACAGGTTGGCCACTTGAGGCTGGCACCGACAACGAGTCAATCCCCATTCACTCCCATGTGAAAACGGGAGAGGTGAATGAAACATTTAAAGCCTGGCACCTCTACAATTATCATATTGCATCATTCAGGGCGTGGCCTCTTGAGTGACACCTGGGCTGACCTGCCACGTTCTGTGGAGGCTGCGCCAGCACCGGGGCCCCACTCCCCGCTCTATCTATGCTCCGCCTCTTTTCCCATGTGAATGACTCGCCCTCAACAAGACTCATTAGCACTCTGCAGAACCTAAGGGGTGACCTCAAGGACGCTGCCTCCAACTTTACACTCGAGCTATGGTTCGATTTCACCAAAATATTGATCGCAATAAATTCTTTTAAAAAAACACAACAAGTATCACGTAGCCTGGATGCTTTGTCGTCATGGTCGCGGCCCTCTTGTGTCTCCCTGCCCGGCGTCATCCTCACCTGTCTCCAGACACTCACCTGCCCCTGGTACTCTCATCACTGAGCCATTGGTGTATTTATACTCTTCACTCTCTGAGCCGGAATCTCTTCGCTCCTCCTTGCGTGCCGATGTGTTTGGGCACGTCGCTTTCGAGCACCCTCTAATGATCCCACGGTTTGTGGCTTAGCCTTGTTGTTTTTCCTCTTTCTTTGTGTGTGTGTGTGTGTGTGTGTGTGTGTGTGTGTGTGTTTGCGTGTGTGTGTGTGTGTGTGTGTGTGTGTGTGTGAGTGTGAGAGAGAGGGTTTTGGATGTGTGCCTGCTTCCCTGCCTGTTATTGTTGTTGCCCGTATTGCTCTGACTACCTGTGTGTGACCACTTGGCTCTTGTTGTAAAGACATTTACCTTTTTGAACTTTTAATTGACTCCTGCGAGTTTCTCTCCGAGTCCCTTTTTAGGACAAACCGGCACCGGTTATAATGTATTCTGCACGAGGAGGAATTTGAAAGACTAGTTTGAAATTGTTAATTAACAGGTATGCAACTTTGTCTGATACCCGGTGTCATTATGCTTTGAATTCGCCGTTCCGTCTCGACACTTGTGTGTGTGTGTGTGTGTGTGTGTGTGTGTGTATGAATGGCAGCGCATGAGAAAACAGTGCAGATGGCGGCGCTCTGTGTATTTGAAGATGCTCTCCGTATACTCGTCTCTTGAGAAATGTTGGTTGGGGGTTTGTCAGCGTGCACTTCAGAGCCGAATGTACAAATACCTTCCACCACTATTGTCACCGTGGGAATTAAGTTATTCACCTTCTCGCACACTCAGTGGTATTTTCACGGCATGCCAGTCACAACAAAGAGACCGTTGCATTCAAGTTACCTTAAATGTGCCGTCATCTGCATAAAAACTTTTGGGATGGAAGAAACCGTGGCCTTAAAGAAACAAGACAAACAACAGCTGGTCAAGGACCTTATAAATAATTCTATTTTCTATTGTGATGATGATGAACATATCAACATAAGCTTTTTAGTTCTGATAATCTTATCAACATCTTAAATGCCATCAAACTGATGCTAGTTTTTACGGCTCTATCTTGCTGAAGATCTTGTGCATGTGTGTGTATGTGTGTTCTTGTATCTTTGTGAGTAGCAACTTAGAACAGGAGGAGGACATTATTGGATAGCGAGGACAGTTTGGCTGGTCCTCACTTCTTTAAAGAGCTTTTTATGGGTTAAGACAAGGTTAAAGGTGCAGTGTGTAATTTCTGTCATTTCTGTCACTTCTAAAACATATTACAAAACAATTACATCCTGACATTTTCATGAATTTAGAATCACCTAAATGTTTTATTTTTTCCCCATCGCCCTTAAATGAGCCCATTAATGTGTATTTACATGAGGAGCGGGGCCTCTCTATGTGTCCTCTCTCAGATAGAAGTATTGACACGTGTGTGTGTGTGTGTGTGTGTGTGTGCATCCAAAATTAAGTGCAAAAAATACTTTAAAAAAGTGGGATGAAAATGTGGCCCTGTCACTCTATATTGATGGATTCTCGGAATGTATAAAAAGAGGGGATTCATGTGAGGTGAAGTTAAGTCACCTTGGACAATGCAGGTGCCGCTTTGTGCTGATGGAGGATCAGCAGGAAATAAACATGATATTGATGTCATGAGAATGTGTGGGCCAGCAAAAGGAGGGTTGGGGGTGGGGGGGGGGCGAGATGACAGGACTAATTGACTTTTACAAATCTCAGAATCCTCATGGGGCCAATTCTCTACACAGCATAACAAAATGCTGCAAAAGCACACGCATAGCATGTCCCTCAGGAGATGCGGTGCCTGGATCAAAAAAAAAAAAAAAAAAGAAAGATAATATTTGAATTCCGCCTGAAGCTGAATCTGGTTTACACCCTTAGAGGGAGGCTTTATCAACAGCATGGCCCAGAATTTTAATTCCCCCTGACCTAATGTCCATATTTCAAGAAAGGGTCTGCACTGCAGTGTGTGAGGAAAAAGAGAGCCTTTCCCATGCATGTAGTTTTTTTAATTTTTTTTGCACTCAGGGGTTCAGTGTTACCTACAAATAGTTTGGGACAAGGGCACCGGATAGCATAAGCAACCCCTGAGGAGGCAGGTGATTTAAGATGAAGCGTGTTTCCACTTTTGGAATTTGCAAACTCCTTGAGTTTTTTTTTGGAGCAGAGGGCAGGTTACTGTCCACATGTGGGAGGGAGGGAGGCGGCACAGTGCTGAGTGTACTGTACATGTCAGGGATGTGTCGGTGCTAATGGAGGAGTGGGGGAAAAAGAAAAAGAAAATGGTTAAACTGCTCTACATGGAGACAGCTCCACGTCTTCGCCTCTTTATCTTCTCCTCACACCCGAGTGTCACAGCTCAGTTCGATGTTTGATTCCCGAGGAGAAGCGGTGCAGTTTAAACATGCCGCGATCATATCCAGGTCTCGCCGCCGCATCCTTTGATCTCTTTGCTCAACGCATTGCTTTTATTTATATATATATATACACATATATCCATATATAATGGAGACCTTTTTCGTGAGCTTTTTCTTCCTTTTAAATCTGCAACCTTTCCATTGTCTTCGCCTCTTCATGGACATTCAAAAAAACATATTCCCCTGATGACACTTGACACAGATACACATGTACGTGCATTATCATACAACATCCACATCAAAGCCAACCCTGTGTATTACACAATACACAGGCATGTTTACCATTGAAGGCAGTTGTGCCGGGTTTGCATTTTAATGATGGTTCACCATTGTTTTGTTTTTTTGCACTGCAAGAGTAAAAAGAAAAAAAAAATAATAAACTCACTGTGTGTGTGTGTGTGTGTGTGTGTGTGTGTGTGTGTGTGTGTATGAGGCGGTTTGAAGGATGAAACAATTTCAGATGCTTTGGTTCTGAGACCGATGAAGACATCCCACTTCAAACTTGCATGGCTGAGGGGTAAATGGGCGACGAGAGGGAAAGTTTTGTGCGTCAGTGAAAAGGACGTAAAAGGAAGGAAGAGTAAGCTGAGTCAATTTCTTTGCTACCTTGCGTTTGGCTTAATGAGGGATTTCGAGAGCGTGCGTGGAAACTGGCATTAGGCCGGGATAAAGTGGATGAATGCCATCTATGCTCTTTGATCTGCCTTCCTCCCCCACTATGATATGGACAAGTGGCACACTGTAAAATACAGACGTGGCTCTTCTGCTTGCATCAGACGCTTAACTCTCACATTTCAATCTGTGCAGCAGCAGCAGCAGCGGCGGCGGCAGCAGCAGCAGCAGCAGCAGCAGCAGCAGCAGCAGCACTAGCAGCACTCGCAGCACGGCATAAGTTAATTGTCATGACGGTTTTAATCGTAATTACATGTTACACAGAAATGATGCCATTTATACACAACACATTCATTAAAAATTAAATACCAGAATAAATGGTATCATAATGCAGAATAATATTATGTGTATTATTGATTATGGTACAGTCACATGGCATGTTGCAGATAAAGAGCCTTTCATTTCAAATACATGGACACCTATGGGAGCCTTCATTATTATAAAATAATAGAATACAAGTCGAATAAAACTTTATTCTCGCCCATTTGGTGAAGAAGAGTAGGACAAAGATTTTCATGACAATAACAATTTATCAACAATGATGATAAATGTGTTATCATTACTTATCATTACATCTATCTATCTATCTATAAACATAACCTTACAATATATACAGGAACCTAAAGCTCAACAGGTCTTTAGTGTGTTGACAAAATCAACAATTTAAAGTGATACACATAAAAAACAACACCAATAACATTTTTCTTCTTCTTTCATTCCTGTGTACGAAAATCGAAAATGTCATCTGACTCTGACACAGGACCTCCATGACAGATTTTTGTGATTTGAAGTTTGACTTATTGTCGTTCAAAGACCACGGCCATGGCCCAGAATAATCCCAGCTAGGCATTAAAAGTGATCATACTGTGAGAGAGAGAGAGAAGTCCGGTCAAAGGAATGTAAATGATTAGAGCAGATGATTTATTGAGATTAGTTTTGAGGCCGAGCATCATACACACGGACGCGCTGATATCCCGAGTACCAATCTCTGTGAGCGTTTGCCAGCAGGTTACATTGATCGGTTCATGGCCCCAGCTCAAATATTCTGCATTCTGTAGCCAGAGGACAGGGCTACTAATGAATAACACATATCGTATATCTGGAGGAAGACCATAGCACCGAGATCCAACAGGAAGTGTGCCGTTGACTCGCTGCTGTGCAGTACAACTCAAAAAGAAACGGCGGATAAGCTTCTGGGCAGCTGTGATCAAAGCAAAGACTTATATCTATATGCTAAATTTGCTGTGGAATTATTTAGCGCCGACGAAGGCGGTTTATCTGAATCAGCCTCGTCCTTGCCGTCTGTGCACCATCGTTGAAAATGCACGGATTCTCTGATATTTGATAGTTTAACGATGATTTGTAGAGGAATCCATGTGTTTCTCCCCAAAAAGACACAGATGGACAGGCAGCATTCTTCATGTGCCATTGGTCGTAAATGTTACCTGGCTGACGCTTTTGGCATCGTGTGTGTGTGTGTGTGTGTGTTATCATAACTGCCATGACTATCATAAAGAAATGCATTTCGTAGTTGCACTGTGAGCGAGATGAATCTGCGAAGCCATGTAAATAGAAATGAAACTCGCCCAAACGCGCTTCTCAAACACCACAGATAATATGAAATATTTACATTTGATTACCGCGGCTTTCAGTGACATACGGAATCAAAGTCAACTTTATTAGCAGTTCTGCCACGTGCACAGGACACAGATGAGACAGAAACGCTGCCTCTCTGTTGTCCTAACAGAGAGACAGCGTATTAAATACTGATAATGAAAAGACATGGGAAAACAGCAGTGCTCTCCTATATGGCAATGTACATACTGTATGTGTCCTAATGTCATATTGCCATATATACTATATACACCAATCAGGTATAAAATACCTGCCTAATTATACTTTGATCCCCCTTTGACCCAAACTCAGCCTCTGTGGCTGAGGGGTTGGAGGAGCTGCTTCCCCACCAGTAGGTCGAAGGTTGAATGCTGAAGTGTCCTTGAGCAAAATGCGGAACCCGGCGTTGTCCCATGTACTCACAGATACAAATTTCTGCAATCAGATCCACAGTATGGATGCTTGTGTGACAGGGTGAATGTTCAAGTCGCCATAATGTTAAGCCTCATTGTTGTATACGTTCGTATCATTATGTTAACGGAGCAGTGTGTGATATTTTGGTGAATTTCTTGTCACTTCTGTAGAAATTGGATTACAAAACAGTGATATACTGATATTTTAACAAAAGTAGTATCCCCCGACTGTGCTTCTTGCTTCTGACATTACTCTAAAATCGGCCCTTTAAAGTATATTTACATCAGCAGGGGGTCCTCTCCAAGGGGGCGGCCATGTTTTTGCAGTAGCCCAAAGTCAACTCAACCTCTTTTGAGCGTTAATGACAACTGAGTGCCACCATAGGTTTCCCCTGCAAACTGGAATGGAAAGGGTGAGGTGACATACAACATGCAACTTCATTACAAAATGTCACGACATTTTACACACTGCACCTTTTAAATAGTGAAACATGTGCATTTGCATACGTTAGACATAATTGGCTCATTTTATATGGTAGATGTTGCAATCAAATACTTTATTTGAAATACATACTTCACATAGTTGAATGTATAAATATGTATAAATATGTACAGGATATGAATCCATGAGGTTTTATAGATCTGTTTTGCATATGCCAATGCCATGGAAATCCAATATGTACTTATTTTGAAACAAGATTATGGAGTGCAAAGTACATTAGTGCATGGGATGGAGTGTACATCTCCAGGCTGAGTTTACTCATGTGGACTCTATGTGGGGCGCAGTATGTTTTTTCCCCCAGTTTTCCGCTGCTACACTAATTAAAAAGGATCGACTCATCACAGCAGCCTGTGATGTCTCGCTCGCCGAAATGCTGGGCCATAAAACAGTCGGGCCATAGGAACATCTTTAAAAGTTCTGGCCGTACGGGAGGTGGACACACACACACACACACACACACACACACACACACACACACACACACACACACACACACACACACAGAGCTTTCAGGCAACCACGGCTTCACACAAGGTTTTCTGTCTCCTCATTGTTGAGTGAGGTGCTGCCAAGTGAACTGTTGAACACAGATTTCTCTCTGATAGATATTTCTTGTGCAAAGAAAAAAAAGAAAAGAAAAGCCCTTAAGAGATATAGGAATGAGGCAACAGAAGGGAGGGGAGGTCTCGCGGGAGCTGGAGGAAGAAATATGGACAAATGAACATGTTAGCCAGCGTGGTCTCGGCCGTCTGCTGTGCCTCAACTCACACAAACTGTCAGGCTTTAAGTGTGTTACGAGTTTTACTGCATCTTAAAGCCGATCGCTTTTCTCTGCTGTTTAAACAGCACTAAAGAAAATAGTGCACGGTCATAAATACGGCATTAGAATAAATCTCTCAAAGCCTATACGTTCCAATACCTATTATACATTATGATAGCTATTTGATGGCTGGACAAGGGGCTGGGCTTTTTCGCTGCTTGGTGAGTTGTCATCGTAGTCAGTGCAATCCTCTAAAAATCCCTTTCATTCTTTTTTTATTTTTTTTTTTGTCAAGACTGTCAAGTATCCGCCACGTTCTCCTTCATGGAGCCTCTGTTGAAAAACAGCGCTCGAGCCAAAAGGATCCGGTGCCAAGTAGGCAAGTCGCATCAAAGATACTGACACATGGCCAGCTCTCTTTCCATTTCTGCAGCCACTTATCATCACAGAGAGGATGTGGATTTGAGTGTGGTTGCCAGCCGCACTGTCCCGAGATCATATTGTACCATTACGTGAGCACCATTATCGCACACTGCAGCTCCAGTCTCGGATAGGCCCCTTTCGAGGGCCACTTCAGGCAGAGGTGACGGTAACCAAGTCGAGGCGCCGACTCTTATTAAACACTCGAAAGTCAGTGCATGTAAATATTATTGTAAGAATGAATGTGATTAAAAGTTTTCAAGCTCGCTAACTTAGTTTTCAACACCCATGCACGCACATCGCTGCATGGAAGCAAAAATCGCAATTTTGTGGTGGGAATTAAAGTGAAGAAGACAGTAGTCCGGTACAATGTCAGGTCAATGTTTCTGTGTAGCCATGAGCAACAGGCGGGCGGAGGATTACACAAAAGGCCAAATGCAGAGGGAAGCTCAATCCATTCTATACACACACTGGTATGGTCTGTGGAAGGTCGCTCTGCTTCCCCAGTGATGTTGCAGGAATTAATATTGACCAAATCCAGTGACCTTCCGAGAAAATGTCATTCCCTACCTCATACCCATTGAATGAGATCCACCTTTTGGGGGAATACACTTTGGTGTAGGTTTTAAACATTACACTGTAGCATCTGTACATAAGTGTACATAAATAAATAGCCAATGTCTTTTTAGCTTAGCATATGGTTCGGAGGCTAGATGTGTCCATTAGGAGTAATGCAAAATGACCGACCATAAGCATGTCCATGCATTGTTTACACTTTCGTCTTTTCATTAGTACTATTGCCTTGCCTGGCCTATAGTAGCTACAATACACCCCATGGTTTCCATTGGTATTGCTCCATTATGTTCGTAACACTCATATCAGTACGCTTACGTCGACCCACAGTCTTCTAGCTAGTTTGCCTCTGCCCACATCCCGATAAAGTTGCTCATGGTGTTTCCTACGTATCCATTTTTGTAGGAGTTAAAACAAAATAAATATTACTTAAGGTGCCGGAAGCTGTATTTTTTTTTTTTTGTATTTTTGCAAACTGAGCCACACCAGCTAATTCCTCCCCGTTTCCTCTCTCTAAGCTAAGATTAGCTTCCGTATTCACCGACACATTTACCTTCACCCGCAAGTGGTATCGACGCCATCAACCATCTCCTGTCAAGATAGAGAATAAGTGCAATCCCCTAAATGGTAACAATCCCTTTATATCTGTCAACTTAATACCCCACCGCTGCCACCTGGGGGACATTCTGTTAATACCGCCTGTGTTTCTGATTGATAAACCAATAAACGGAAAGGTGGTGCAACACATTTACTATGTTATTTTTACATCTTTTAGAGCAGCGTTTTTCACCAGCTGGTAACTGGAGCTTTTACCCCGTCGTGATCTTATGACATTGGATTTCCATGTTATGATGCCGTCTGGTGTTTTTCAGCCCCAGGATGAATTAGAATAGGTGTCTTCTTTTTTTAATTTTTTTTTTTTTATGTTTGTAGCTGGTAATGAGACGTCACAAAAATCTGTCTGCGTGTTTATCCCTAGTATTTTAAATATCACCATGGGGCTTAGCTGGCTCGGCTCTAACCATTACCAGCGAAGGCATGATATATGAAGGGAGCTTAAGAGAGCAACTTGTGTGTGCTTTGCCTCATCCCCAAGACAATCCCAATTTAATTGTGCATTAAAGACCATGCACTGCGTCATTTATTACATTGTTTATTTACGCCCCCCCCCCCCCCCCTTCCTCCCCCCTCCTCCTCCCCCTCACGCCCCCCGATTTCTATTTGAGCTCTAATTAATCCTGCCCAGAAATCTCAACTTCATTAACTTGGGCAGCTCTAGGCCTCAACTGGGGTTAATTACTAAAATAAAAATGGAAAGATTCTCAAACCGAACCTCGTCAGGTCTGAAATGAAATACAGTATTTGGCACAAATTTAAAAAGATTCACCTTTATTCACTGTTGGGTGTTGCAATAGTAAAAATCAAGATGTTGGGAAAATTAATTACTCTCTGCCAAATGAAAGAATTGTTGATTTCATAGCTATTAAACAGCTTCAGTCAACTTTGCCCTCATTGGGAGGCCAAGATTAAATCCTGAGCCAGCTCTAAAAGATAAATCCTAATAACTAAACAAAACAAGAAGGGTTTTATAGCTGGAAGTCTGTGTAGTAATTTGGGGATAATACTATTGAAGATTATGTTGAATGGGACACAAAGGTCGACAAAGGTCGGAGCCTTTCGAAGGCAGAAAGTAGTAAAGGAAGCGGTACATTAAGAAGCCAGTGTTTTTTTTTAAGGTGCAGTGTGTTGGATTGAGTGACATCTTGTGGTGAAGTTACATTTTGCTGCTAGATATATCAGGTAGTGGCGGAATACACTGCTGCTCAACACTTTCTTCTGGTCCACTGTCTCACCGTGATGGTGCAAAATGGTGGCCTCCACAGAGAGGCCACTGCCACTGATAGAAATATATATATGTTTGTGTGTGTGTGTGTATGTATACATAGGTAATTGTATACCCCTAAACACATATTGGAAACCATTTTTATGTGTCCTCTCTGCAAATAGAAATAGAAAGTTTTACCCAATTCGAAAACACTGCATCTTTAATCAAATTGAAAAATACATGAAACTAAGTGTGTCTCATGAATATTGACAATAAACCTGCTCACGAGGCAATAGTGCTCCACGTCGCTTCTTTTGTCAACAAGGTTGTATATTCCAGCTGCAACATCTGGCTGCCACACAAAAGGGCTTCGGGGGGTGCTTAAACACAGGCATGCAAGTGTGCACATATGTACACATCATTACTCACAAACAATAACTCATGCAAACACACACACACACACACATACACACACACACACACACACACACACAGAGAAAGAGAAGTACACATGGAGGGATGAAAGAAAGAAAAAAACAACAACATTGAATTGGCTCAAAAGTTAACAGCTGTATAATATCTGCAATGGCTCTCGGTAGATGCATCCCCACAGCAAAGACTCAACAATTAATTATCCTGCTGCTGGATCCTGGCAGCCTCCCGTTTTACCGAGGAGCGCACTCCTGCTGCTTCTTCAAAGATTAACATTTAAAAAATTCATCAGCTGGCTTTTCCAGGGTGCTCCAAAAGTCCAGACAATTATCCCATAAGTGTGTGTTCTATCATCTCCGCGCGCTTGTTAGCGCCTCCATCACAGCTATGTGAGGCCAAACACGGGGCAGAGTGCTTTACTTAATCGGCACCGAGGCAAAAGAAGAGAGAAGAAGTGCCAGTCAATATCTTCAGGCGCGAGGTATTGCTGCATCTCTTTATTTACAAGTTGAATTAGAAATGACGAAGCTCATGCGAAGTAAAAAGAGTGTTTACGCGATTACGCTGCCCCCTGACAGCAAGACTCCTCCCGGATGTGTAAGAGTACTGTGGGGAGAACGGAGGAGACTTGGAGGACGTTTGTATCCTCCTTCCCAAAAATTGTGCAATACAAGATGATGGTTCTCCATTGCTTGAATCAGCACGGTGGAAGCTGATTGTGAATGCAAGCCTTCGTTGTGGTGTATAGCCGCATGTTGGAAGTGGAGTTTGAGCAGCTGCTTAATTGTGCAGTCATGGGTGTGGCGCGATGTCGGCATGCGGATAAAAATGTAGAACACAATGCGAAACCAGAAATCGTATATACGTCGTTCTGTCTTGGGTTGCATAAGCGTTCTGTGCATGATTGAGATGTTTCTGGCCATATATCGTACTATTCTTTGGCTGCAGGGGGCGCTTGTTTCCACCCAAACACAGTCGGCAAGTCTGCCGAAACGTCTCCTCAATGATTTTTATTCTACTTCCTGTTTACGCTGATGTTGCTATTGTAGTCTTCCTCTATCCCTGTGGTTCCGATTCCAATGAATAGGATGGAAAAATAACTAATACAAATTATATTGCTTGGTTGATGAAACTCAAAAAAGGCCACCTGGTACCAAAGAAAGAAGTTGCAGTACCACTGTTTGGCCACTCTTGCTCCTAAGCTCGGCACACTGCCTTGTATCCACTTGTCATGGTGTCCATAAGTGGGACACTCTCTGACTAACCACAAGTGAGTGGGGCGCCGGGCGACCAATCAAAGTTCGGGGCTCATAGTGGGAGGAGCAGGAGCTCTACAAGGCTCCTATAGGGGAACTGAAAAAAAAAAAAACAGGCGCTTTAGTGGTGGACATAAGAGGAAACTATGGATATTTCTGGACGTTTAAGACTGTCGACCTGCTCTGGCAGGAGCACTAATTAAAATGTATGATCCCAAAAATGAGAAAGGTAATTCTCCTCAAACACAGGCGACAAGGAGCCGGATGTGTCTGGGTTGTCCATCTTTCATCAGATTGGTTTTTTAGCGCTATGAATTGTTCAGCTGTGCATGCAGGCAGTTGTAATGAGGCAGGCAGTGGTTAACGTTACTTCCCCCGAGCTGATGGGAGCTGAGATAGCTTTTTATTTTAGCTATTCATATCCGCAGTAATGCAGAGTTCTTAATGGCTTCTTCATTTACTCTCACGGTGACAATGTAATATCGGGGTCAGGGCCAAACTGGAATCAAATGAAATCCTTTAAGTTCATTTTTTTTTTTAAGCGGAAACGAGAGACAGACTCCGTAAAGGGAAAATTACAGGAGGAGAGATTATAATATTGGAATTGAATGTAGAAATGTATTGGAATGATGGTTTAATTTATTCTAATAAAATCTGTCGGTTTAATTCATGACGGACTTCTGCTTAGTTATATGGAGCCGGAGAGAAAGAGGAAATCAGATACATTTAAAATATTGTCACCCTGCTTAAAACAATCATTTGTGATCTCACATTGTCCTCAGTTATACAATGATTGTTTAGCAGGTGTTATATTTGCATCTCTGACGACATGAGGACATTAAAAAGGCATCTTTGATGTCTCCAGTTATACCCGGGAGACTTCAGTTCTTTTCATCAGGCCAAATTTAGCAAAGCTGTTTCACCTCATCCGGCTCGATACGAGGCAAAGAGGTGCAAGTACGCATTTATCACTTTATTTAATTTAATCGTTTTTAAAGAACAAACACAAGATGCGGCGATGATCACAGCTAAAAATACACAGACGGAACAGATGTGGTGACATCTGTACAGGGAAAAGTTCCACGTCCTCTCCTCACCCTTCCTTTCAGTGGGTGAATTTAGTGTTAACCCTTTAGTTATCCTGGAAACCCATCTAATGTGTCTTTTGTGTGTTTAATGCGTTGTGATGGTGATGAGACATGGCGGCTCCCAAGGAAACGACTGTGAATGCAAAGGCCCCGTTCTAATATACTTTACATTCAGGTGTTTGTATTTATTTGTGTACACACCGGACCTTTTACATGCAGGTTATATCAGTATTATTCTAACCAAACAAACCAAACACACTCGCTGCTGTGTTTATTTACCAGCGACCTTTGACCCGTACAGTGCCTCACACGCTGTGGGGCTCGGAGCCTGAGGTTCGTCAAATCAAAAATTCCTCCGCGCTGGTTGCAGCCGTCCTCGAGGCCACTGAGCAGGGACACCGAGCGACCTATTGAGTTCAGCAAGAGCCAGGGTAGAGAAAAACAGCTGGCAAATAAGGAGGCCCCCGGCTGTTATACTGCCACCTTTTCATCTTACATTAGGCATTAGGCCATCAGTTGGCATGAGCACATGCCTAAAAGCAGCTAAACAGACACACACACATGCACACGCACCCACACCCACATATGAGCATACACCACTGGCTTAAGGTAAAATGGACTCGTATTGATGTGTGGCCAGTTATAAGAACTGTTTTCAGCTGTTTGTTCATGTTGATATATACCTTTTCAGCGTATCCATGTAAAAGAGTTTTCTCACATACAGTATGTCTTTTTACATTCATTATGGGATGTAATCATTAATATAATGTATATCATAACTATGATCATTTGAGTTTTTGCATTTTAGTTCAGACTTTTGAATTATAATAATTTCTATGCCATGCAAAGTTAAAGAGTTAAAGGTGCTGTGTGTATGATTTTTTGTCACTTCTTGTCAAAATATTACCAAACAATTACATACAGACATTTTCATGAATTTATAATCACCTCTAGAGATCACCAAACCTTACACACTGCACCTTTAACATGGTTCAGCTACTATAGAAATATCCATTCTGGGCTGTAAATATATGGTGATGTAGGTGTCCTGGTTCTGATGGAAACATTTAGCAATGACAACAGGTTGAACAGGCATGTAGTCACATGCATGTAATCACATACTAGGCACATTTTCAATTTTCACTACATTTTTACTTTTAAATAAACAATTTCACCTCATTCCTACACACGTCTGCCTTGATTGAAGACCAAAAGCTTGAAATAGAGAGTTATATGTGTACTACGCAGTGGAATACAGGTAACTAAGCAACTAGGTAGCTGGTAGTTAAACACGACCACACACTTTACGTCTATAGTGATGTAGATTTCAAGGCCATTAAATACATTTTCATGTAGGTCCTCACATACAAACTGCATTTTCTAATTTGAATATCCTAAACGTACTCGAATATGCCACCACCTGCTGGAAAACACCTGCTGTAAACAATTCACGCTCAGATATGAGTCCTACCACTCTATGCGGCACATCTATTAATTCACCCTAATTTATCAAGGCGTTTTGGAGCTACGGCACAAAATGATTGATCTCGGAATCCTGCTGATCCACAGGCATCTCACATTTCTGTCATATGCACGAGAAATTAGATTTGGATCCTGGAAGGAAGCGTTCGGAATATTGCAATTATATTACACATTTATCAAAGAATAGAATGAACAGATGTGTGGTCATAAGTGACTCACTGGTGTGCACGGTGCATGTTGTTGACGACACCTTGATGCATTGTAACTGATGGTAAATCACTGAACAGATAATATCCAGTGTTGATAAGTGTATTTATCAGGAACTGCCACTTAAACACCAACATCTATCACAACGTCACAATAATTATTTGGCATGTAGTTGTGATCCACGGGTGTCCAAGGTTTTTATCCACTGAGGGCCACATCCAGAAAAAAAAACAACAAACACAAAAAATACACAAAAAATGTTGGTAAATTATGCTTGACAGCCGTCATCACAACTTAATGTTGTTGAGGTTTTTTTCATTTTGTAATGAAAGGGGTTTGATAATGTCGTTGGCCACGTTCCATTATATTTTTCTGGTTGGAGGCCAGGTAAAAATGGTTCATGGGCTGCAGTTGGCCCGCAGGCCACAGTTCGGACACCACTGATGCAGCGTTAAATAAAAGGTGTTGGTATATTAAATGAAAATATTCGCTCATTATCACAATGATGATCACATTTCATAATCGGTGTTTGCATTCTGACCAAACTGTAAATAGAGGCAAGGATCTCAATTGATGAATATGTAAATTGAATCAAAAGTAGTGTTTAGGATTTAGCGACATAGGTCATGTTGTCCATTATGGGCCACTGTGGATATAAAAGGTTCATTCTCAGGGTTTATTCTCTCAATAAACCATAACACTGCTATTAATGAAAAAGCACCAAAACGTAATAGTGTGTCAGATAATGAGATTAAATCAATCCATCATGGATATCATCAAAAATGCACTTTTAATTACACACCCATTCAGATACGTCTAACTCACCTCTGGGGTAACATGGCTGAAGCCTCATGATCAGTTATCGGTAATATATGATCGGCCATTGATGCTAAAAACCCCAAAGAAACCACAGACTGTCACATCCCTGCTCTGTCTCTGCTCAGCAGCCACACCCATGCTGCACGGCTGCACCACTCCCCTTCATAAGCTCCAGTCCCTCCAACACTCCTCTACCATTTTGTAATGTCGTCGTACTTACCTACCAGCGTTTATTATCTCGATCTCCCGGTTTTGACCCTGCCTGTCCCTGACCTGTTCCTGTTTCCTGCCTCCGGAAACCCAACTGTATTTTTGTACCTCGACGCCGGTTTTTGCCTGTCCCTGTTTGCCTGCTTTAATCTGCCTAGTGCCTCCAGTAAAAGCGCGCGAACCATCCATCTGCCTCTGTCTTGTTTGTGCTGCTCTTGGGTCCTCCACACTCCCCTAACACACACAAATACCATAGTGGTATGAGTCTATGGATCAAGTTCAGATGCCCTTTGCAACAACATGCGCCTAATGTGTTATAGACAGATTATGTGATGTTCAATTAAACCACTGCTGAAGCAGCTCAGGGCTGCAAAAACAGTAGAATTTTTTTTTTCATCTCTTCATGGAAGCCATGTAAATAAAAGCAAAGTAAAAGCAGGTGGCAGCAGAGTGAGGTGGTTCATCCCAGAGTAAACAGACGGTGTGATGGTGATGAACGAGGATCAGACAAACCAGCTATTCAGGAGCGAAGGGTTTGAATATTATTAGAGGAAGTGACATGCGTAACAAGTTAATGAGGGAATGATTAAAGATTACAGCTGTGTGTATGATTTTGGTACGTTTCACTTCTATCCGTAGATAAAAGTCATTTTTTTTTCATCTATATAATCAATCCATGGTGGCGTCCATGTTTTTATGACATACTAAACTACTTCTGAGCTTTATTGGCAACTGAGGGCTACCATAGATTCTCCTGCAACATGCAACTTCACCCCTAGATGTCACCAAATCTTACACACTGCACCTTTAAGGGTAAGTACCTGAGACACTCGCCTCTTCCAGGTGGCAAACTGGTGTTTTCATTGCATTGACTTGCCCCTTTTTTTTGTTTTTTTACCCCTGAAATTTTGTGAATATCCAGCTCCAGCGGGACAGACAGACAGTCAGCACAAGAAATGAAAAACTGCCTTTCAGATGCAAAGCGGACCGACCATATGTTGCCTTGTGCGCAATTCAGGGGCTGCATGTAATTTCGTGTTTCTTTGTGAAAGGCTCGTCTTGCCGGAGCCGCCGCCTGGCTGCTCCCAGGTCCCTGCACAAAGCTGTTTGTGAGGTGTTTGGCATCTGACCCGCTAAATGGGGCCATTCGAGCATGTCCTCGGCTGTTTGCCTTAAACCGTCTCTGCTGCTACACCCGCCACGCCCACAGTGGACAAACACAAACACAAAGCAACAGCGGATATGATTAGCATATAAATAACCAGCATCATGTCCTATGAGCGTGTGGTCAAACTTGGACGAGTTGTGTGCTGTGCTATTTAGGAAGCGATATAAAAACAGTAAATATGTTACAACCCATTAACACCATATGCGGTATAAAACAACAGCTGCACTTGTACTGCGGTGAATGATGCCTTTCATAGTGTCATGTGCACGACAGCGTGACTTTAGAAGTGGCGACAGTGCTGCGAGTCCATAAATGATTGTTTTGTTTGCTTTTAGCTTTGGGCCATGACTGCACAGAACATGCTCATCAGACTGCCTATCAATTCGCCTGCTTCATGTCAAACACTGTATATGACTTTAATAAGTAACAATATGACAGTTTAACCCAACATTATTCAATTCATAGTAGGAAATGACAGAGTACAGTCAATAAATTCGAGAAAATGCAATATAATCTTTTTCTCTACAGACACACAGATACTTGCTCTGAAAGCCAGAATGTAAACACATATCACTGTTTCATCTTTTTATTTATTTTTTAACCATGTGGGCATTAGCGGTATAGTAGGCAGAATGTGCTAAATTTCTCAAGTCTTAGCTTTACTAATACACATGGAATGCTCCTACAATAATGTAGCATGCATGTATGTTATGCAAGTCCTGCTGGTGTTACTAGTTAATTAAGGAGGGGCCAACTATGATGGTTGTCTTTAGAAATGCCAACTTGCAAATTCTGCATACTATACCTTTAAATAAGACACATCCCATCCAGTAGCTCTTTGCACTTTTCATACCCTTATTTTACGCAAAATCATTGAAATCCTGATGATCCCAAATTTTGGACTGGCAATGTCATTGCCACAAGTCCACATCTATGAGTACAACTTAAGAGCATAGTTGACACACAGAACCATAAATCAGGCCTCAGGGTAAGTGACGTAGTGGACCCATGTTGCTCTAAATGCTATGGATTGATTAAAATACTAAGCCCTCCAATCAAAACTTTATTTCAAGAGTTCTCTTCCCTAATATGGTCCAACTAGCCAGGAGAATTAGCTTATCAGCGCCACAAAGACTGAGGGAGTCGCGTCGCTTCAGACTTATTGTTAGTTATCTCATTCTTCTTCTGCTTGTCTGACTTTGTGTCTTTCTTTGCTCTCACTCCCACTCTCTCCTCCTACATGCCACAGACATGCAAATGAGGTGAATTAGAACCTTTAAATTGCGTGACACGTCCAAGTGTTGATTAAGTGTGAGGCTTCGCGTTACTTCGATAAAACTTGATGAAAGAAAATGAATTGTAAGGTTGACAGAGAACCTGAACTTCATTCTATGTAAATCTGTGAGTCACAGAAGAGCCAGTTTTAACCGTACTCGGCTAAACGCCGCTTGATATCTGCAATTGACGCCACAAACGAGAAGCCCTCGCAGGCTGTGATGTAACACATGAACAATGCAAGCTGTTTGTGGGGCTGTAAAGTGATGCTGTTATTGTTTTATGCGGCTCACTGGTTGTAACATAAAGAATGCTAAGTATCAAGGCTCATCCAGCCAGAGGTGTAAAGCTTAGGGCTGTTGACTCTATCATGGGATTTCAAGGTGCCACATTATTACTTAATGGCGATTTAAAGAATGTAACACAATGAGCCGTGCAGCAAAGAGATAAGGAATGGTGAGGTGAGTCTTTTTCTGTTGCAGTATGCAACTTCACCAGTAGTTGTCTCTCAACCCTACAGTTGCGACCAGATAATTGCACACGGAAAAAAAAAAGAAAGTTCCTTAGTTTTGCTGTCATTTGTGAAAAATGCAAGAGGGGAACATGACAGTTCTCATCATTGTGGAGGGTAAAATCTTAAGTACGACTGAATGAAAGTTTTTTGCTTTGTTTTCAAAAACCAAACCACTCAGCCTCCTCCGACCATTCATCTGCGTGGCTTGTGCTTGATTGGTCCCTCCGCTGTGCGTTACATGCTGTCTGTTTCCATGAAAAAAAAAAACTGCGTCCACAGGAATTCATCTTGCAACCTGCACCACGTCAGCTAATTGACGCTCAAACCAAAGCCCAGAGAGCTTCAGTCTGCCGCGCTGATTGATGGACGAACATGAAAAGTAACCTGCCTTTTCCCATTGTGTGACTATTCAATCAAACCTGGGCCAGTGTGGCTGGCTGCCATCAATATGCATGGAGTGTGTGTGAAGCGACACAGTCTGTCTGTTTTCCTTTGCTTTGTCAAGGTGCGATCCATCTGTCCACCAGCGGACGCTTGTGAGGGAGTGGCCCACTGCACCTCGTCTCTACCGGTCTGACCAAAAACATCCTTAAAAGTATTGTGTGTTCCGTTTCCCCAATTCTGCCAGTGTCTGAAGTTAACTTTGCATCATCTAATCTCCATGAGGACGGAACCAAATTGGGACAACCTTGTTCTGTGCTAACGTTAGGCATGACACGACATTATTTTAAGCATTGTCACCGTTGGCAGTTTGATTGAGTTGCTGACAATGGATGTCCTTTAACATTATCTACAATCCTGGGACTCGATTGACCAGAGAGGATGCCACCATTGGAGTGTCTGTTGCTTGCAGATGGACAGAAGCATTGTTTTAAAGGTGCAGTGTGTAAGATTTGGTGACATCTAGAGGTGGTGAAGTTGCATGTTGTATCCATCACCTCCCCCTCACCCTTCTGAACATGCAGAAGAACCATGGTAGACTTCAGTTGTCATTAAATCTCAAATGACGTTTAGTATGTCCACTCATGGGCTCCTGTAAGAACATGGCCGCCCCCGTAGAGAGGACCCACTCCTCATGTGACTATACTTTAATGGGTTCATTTAAGGGTAATGGGGAGAAAAAAACAAAACAAAACATTAAAATGATTATAAATCCATGAAAATGTCAGTATGGAATTGTTTAGTAATATTTCTAAGTGACAAACATGACCAAAATCTTACACACTGCACCTTTAAAGGATCTGTTTGAAATATGACCACTTCAAATCTAGTATCTGAAAGTTCAAGTCCCTTAATCACTGAGGCAGGACATTGTGTTGTGGAGACGCGTGTGGTTCCATTCAATTGTTCATATGTTCCCTACCTTTTAAGGTCAACTCAGCAAATTGCATATCAAGTAGGAGAACGTTCATGAAATGACTGACACAGACTAAATTGCACCAGTATTGTTGGGACACAGGTGTAAAGCCACTGGATTAAGGAAGATTGGTTAAATGCTAAATTAGACGAGTCGCAGTGCTCAGCCTGCATCATGATACCCTCCTGTTTGGCTCCATCCATTCTAATTAGACCTGATGATATTTCCGAGCACACTGCATCTGCAGAGAGACATGGCACGGGTCTCCTGGTGACTCAGCAGGATATTTGAACAGATTGTCTGGTTGATTGAGACACCGCTAAATATGTCCTGTCATTGTGGCGCGCAGGTACAGCTGTCAGCACTCGTAAGACAGGAAGTAGGTCGAAAGGTCTCCGAGGGGCGGAGAGGTTCCTAACAGACAGAGAGACCCCTCCAACTGACTGGCTGTTTTGTAGCCACAGGGGCGTATTGGGGGCGGTACTTTTCCCATTAATGGTTGTTTATGCAAATGATGTGACGCACAGTCAGCATTCTGTGGCTCGCTTACGCAGCCGTGCTCGCTGGTGTGATGGATGAGTTCACACCAGGCTCTAAACAGGTTTAATGCACCGCTCAAGTTGACCATTTTAACGTGGGAGTCAATGGGGCATTGACTCGCTTTTGGAGCCAGCCTCAAGTGGCCCCCCCTGTGAACTGCATATGTGTTCTACTGCCATGTTGGGCTCATCCTTCAGCCCTGGAGGTCGCCGCTTGATTATGTCCAAATGCTTTTAGGAAATGTAAACTTAACATGTAGTTCTCGGAAAGAAAATGAAGAAGCTGGTGTACCTCAGCTCCTTACGAGCTCTGTGCTCAGGGTAACTGTTTAACTCGGCACTTTAAAATGATTCCCTGGCCCCCCCTGCATGCCCTGCTAGGTCCGTCTCATTTGATGTTTCTTTAAAATTTAATTTGATTTGTATGTGAGATGAGGCCGAGAGTGTGCGTATGAGGAGTTCGAAAAGTGCTCCAGAGGAGACGGCAGAACACATAAAGTTATATTCCCACCATTTCATGAACATTGTGGAGGATAATTGAATTATATATGCATTGCTCATCTTAAAGAGATTCAGTGCTCTTTGAGCTGTAAATTAAAGTCTATGAGTCTTACGGATACTTTATTAACGCTCATAATCTTCAAATCAATGCTTGAAACTAAAGCATCACATTGTTTGCCATTCACAGACGGATGTGAGTTGGCAGGTACATTTCCCATGTGCCGCTATCAAATGCAAGAATCTTGACATTTCCACGACACCTCATACATTTCCAGCACGACAGTGAAGGTGTTAATGCACAGAATCAATTGTGTGAAAATATTTGTGGTTTCTGCCTCTTTCGTTTCTGAAAATGCAATGATACTGTGTGGGAACCATTTAGGTGATTGCCAGTGTTAAAGGTGCAGTGTGTGAGATTTGGTGACCTATAGAGGTAAAGTTGCATGCTGTATCCATCACCTCACCCTCACCCTTCTGAGCATGCAGGAGAACCTATGGTAGACTTCAGTTGTCATTAAAACTCAAAAGATGTCTAGTACGTCCACTTTTACTGCTGTAAAAACATGGCTGCCCCCGTAGAGAGGACCCACTCCTCGTGTAAATATATGATAATGGGCTCATTTAAGGCTAGTGGTAAAAAATAAAAGATTTAGTTGATAAAAATGAATGTAAATGTCATTATGCAATTGTTTTGTCATATTTTCAGAAGTGACGACAATGACCGGAATCTTACACACTGCACCTTCCACACTAATGTATAGAATGATACAGATACAGTATATATTGCTGTAGTAAATATATGGGAAAATTCTCCTTTAATCCTCTTAAATTTACTTCAGAGCCATTTCTGTCAACTTAACTGTTCCAATGTAAAGATAATATTATTTCTTTCCTCACGAGAGGTAAAATGAGTGTTCCGATTACACGTGATACCAGTTTTTCATAGTAAAAATGAATCATTAGACCACAGTAATAATTATTACATTCCGTAAATGCAGGGGATCAATAGCAAGCAGACACTTAATGTGGATATGATGCAGTTTAGGCACATTTATTGTAGATTACTCAGCAGTAAATCCCATTTACTGGTCATGTTCCAGTTAAGCGGCAACACGACATTAGTCTGATTACTTGTTTGCTTTAATTGATTGGATTTACTGTACATACTCGTGTACAGCGTAAACCTACATGTGACATGCTCGTGGTAATCATCCGTCAAAATGACACATATGAGCACTGACACCCAGTGTACTTGCTACACACAGAACTCCTCAGTGTAAGCGACATATTATTTGTACTGGCCAAACAATTTAAATTCATCATGCCATAACATATCTGACTAATATGTATTTAAAGGTGCAGTGTGTAAGATATGGTGACATCTAGAGGTAAAGTTGCATATTGCATCCATCACCTCACCCTCATGGTAGCCCTCAATTGTCATGAAAGAACATCACTCTGTAGCGCACATTCCTCCACCAGGGTCAAATAGCCTACACAGGATTTTCTGGTAGTACCCTTTATAGAACTGTTCCGACCTTGAAGAGGGTCCACGATGGACAGCATGCAAACTGATCGAAGAGCTTACATAATGGAAGTGTGTTGTATAGTTGTACGTTTCAATTCGGAGGTATTTACACTACAATGCCCAACTTTGGCACTGAATCCAAATAGGTTTTAAAGGTGCAGTGTGTTGAGTTTAGTTACCTCAAATACCAAAGATGCACTACACCATTATATTAACTTATATTATTAGATTATGTCATTCTCAACCACATAATCAGAAGTCACCCTATTGTACATATACCTACAGTATATATTTTTCTCGAATTGGTTAAGGTCAAAAGATTCCCTAGAAAAATGGTGGTGAATACCTGCTCTCTATGTAAAGGTGCTCATTCTGTGGCAATGAAACCAACAACTGTTATATTCA
The DNA here is from genome assembly GCA_016785325.1 of Chascanopsetta lugubris. Classification (NCBI taxonomy): domain Eukaryota; kingdom Metazoa; phylum Chordata; class Actinopteri; order Pleuronectiformes; family Bothidae; genus Chascanopsetta; species Chascanopsetta lugubris. Next base: position 212,019 of record JAFBJT010005705.1, read on the forward strand.
GGAGCACCTCTGTAATAATAACTATTCAATTTTATTCCAACTCTCAATAACTAATTTATATTTCGCAATCTGGACATTACATTTATATTCAGGATTATTTGCTTCGCCGAATTGTTTACAGTTTACATTTAATGCAACATAAGCCTCGACTATTGCTGCTCTTCCACGTGGATTCTCAAAACAATCTTTTTTCATGTGTTTGTTGGCCATATTTTGCTGTCGCCTGAAAGATTATTTTCAGAACCATTTTCATCTCAGGTCCAGCAGACAGGCAGAGTGACACAAATGACTGTGTGTGTGTGTGTGTGTGTGTGAGAGAGAGAGGACAGAGACGGCGGGCGGGGGGGGGGCGGGGGTAGGTGGTGGTAAGTCCCTTGCCTATACAGCAATCGCTGACCATCTCCAGCCTCCCTGACAGTGATCAAGTGTGGCTTAGCCAGACAGCTTAGGTGATCGAGGTGTCCACAGTGGCAATTCATCATGCTATCAGGGAGCACAAAGATGACAAGTTGTTTTACTGCTCGAATCAATTTTCTACAATTTTTAACTGCAACGTGTCTCACGCTTGAAAAGGCCTCGCCCAATATTCTCCATTATCAATTCTCTCTTTGTTATCAAAGCATCGGTTCCGTTAAGCCGGGAACGATCTCTGAGAAACCAATTATACACAATATAAACAGGTCTTAACGGCGGAGCAGGTGATGCCTCTGAGTCATGTTTTCAACAGCTGTCAGGAGCCACCCCCCCTAGATACCTGCCTGCCAACCAACCGCACAAACACACACACACACACACACACACATACTCACACCAAATCACATTCACCCTAACTTTTCCAGTCGGCTGAATATAACTGTGAGTGATGGTGCTCCATAAATTCAAACAGATCGAATCATCAGTCACCCGTAGCAACCACATCAAAACAAAGATATGACTCATCAATTTCCAATAATTGTCATAATTTAAAGTGAATATGACCTATTGATATCGGTGGTTGTTGGAGGGTAGTAAACATTTTCACTTTATAATGTGTATTACTTACTTTGAATCTTTTTGTGTTTTGAAAACCCTTTAAATTACATCAGCTCTAGAATTTAATGCTGATGTTCAGTCTCTCAAAAAGTAAAAATTACCCCTAATATTTGATCTACTCTACTGTAAACATTAAATTAGCAAGGAAGAAAAACATAAACCTTTACAGTTCCAGTACAAATTGTGTTTTCAATGTTCCCTTGCAAAAAGGATCTATTTAAGGATAGACTAAGGATTTAACCTCTGTGTTTCCCCACAGCACCAAACAGGTGATTATATATGAATAACAGTAAATAAACCAAAACTGCAACACTGCACCAAGTGAGGAAGTCACTGACATCAAAAAGTTGCACCATTGAAAACAGCTGTTAAAAAGTTTGAAGGTTTTATCGGTAAGCGTGGACCCCACTGAACAGAGATAATTGGCCACACATAGAATAACAGTACTTCATGCATGTCGTGTATTGGCTCGTCTTCAATCTGTCGTCAGATTGATATGGATGGATGATGCATTTCCACTTCCATACATTGACCAGACATGAAGCCAAAACGTTGCAGATACAAATAATGCCATGTTGTGCCGATGACAACCACGGTTTTCAATTCCGACATTTCAGGAATATATATTTTATAGCCTCAAATAGCTAATTAAAACATGCCTTTTCTTGATCCGGATGCTAACATCAAAGGAGCAGGTTTCATTTGCCATACTGCAACCAGCCACCAGGGAGCAACCAAGGCATAATGGCTTCAATATTCAAATGCAATCATGCTGCCTATCTTCATGTACAGTCTATGTTTAGAACCTTCTAAGAAACGTAGCTATACTATGCCAATGGTGCTTATCGTCTGATCCACAGCCGACTAGCATCTTAGCCAAGTAGTTCACTAACTTAACTAGGCCACATAGACGGTCGCCTCGGGTGCCCCTTGCTGGAGGTTTCTTCACCAACCCTGAACAGGAACACTGGTTTTAGTTATGTTATTTCATTGAATTGTTTTTCTAGTGTTATGTATGTTATTCTAGAGTAGTTTGATATGTGTTGGTCCATTTGATAAGTTGGTAGAGTGTAGGAATGTAGAGGCAATACCAAGTCATCCGTAGTTCGCTGGTTCAGCTGCGGCTCAAAGCGAAAATAGAGACGTGACAATGCGTAAAACCCACAGGTCGCGGGGAAGGAGCGTGAGAAGACAGACACGGGAATGAAAGAATAGATGCTGAAGTAAAAGTGCATGTGAAATGGGAAGAAGTGCATCGGTGCAGGTCCCACAGGAACATCGGAGCAGTCGGAGCAGTCTGCCCCGGTTAAAGACACTTGGGTAAAAAGACAACAGAATCATTTATTGAACTCCCATTAAAGTTTAATGCTAAATGGCGATCCCATGCTGTTTCCTATTGTTGTTGTTATTTTTTTTTTTTAAATTGCTTGATACCCTTTTATTGTTCCCATGTTGCTTTTATTATCTGGGGGCATTGTGTTATTTTACTTGAGTGCTGGGTTTCCTCCTGTTCCTCCTCCTCTACTCTCTCTTCTTCTCCCACCTGCTCCTGGCCTCTGTCTGTTTTCTCTCTTTCTCCGGGTTTGACTAGCTGCATCATCCTCGGGAGACTTTGACATGATATTAAGTTATAGTTACAAGGCAATACTGTGATGCGGCTCCTCGGGGAAATCTCTCAGATCTGGGTCGTGCCATTTTCTACTGGAGGAGGCAGGTGTCTGCTACGGCTGCACCAAACAACCATATATTTAATTTGGGAAATGGATATGAAGTACCACCTCGGAGTCACGGGGGGTTTCCATCCTGGGATGAGAGAATAAAAAAAAAAAAAAAAGATTTCCTCTCACAGGATGTTAATTCATTGACAGAATGAGGTATGATTCTCACGCTGACAGGTGTAGGCACGAGCAGGTGCTGCCTCGCGATACTGTCACGAAATTTATGTCTCTCGTTTCACAGCGAGGGCCTTGTCTCTACCAGCTGCTTCAACCTTGTGAGGAGAAAGCTAAGAGGTTTTAATTAGGAGTAAAAGTGTCATTAATTACACATTCGTTCGCGCTCACGTCGCTGTCGCACCGACGAGCACTTTCCTTTACCTCCTGACTCCGCCCCCTTCCTCTCCTTCCCTGTCAGCCACAATACTGATTTAAGTACCTGTGAAATTTACTCCGTGGCCAAGCCGAGGGGGGGAAAAAAAGGAAAGCAAATTTGTTAATTTGATGAATCACTCGGCGAATTCCCCTCTTGCCGCCCCTTCATGCCACAGTCTCTCCAGTTCATTCAGCACACTTTGATCTAAGACCCCCACAGGGAGCCATGTTTGAAAAGCTAGACCCCTGACAGCTCTTTCAGAGGGCCAGGATTTAAGTGAGATGGGCCTATACGCAGCAGATTAGTCTCTTGAACGACTCGGGGAACAATGAGCGGAGATATTTCTTGTGAAAAGCACCTATGTTCATTACTCCAACTAATTTAATTTTTCCCTTTTTGTACAAGCGGGATGATGAGGTCATAACTCAGACCCGGAAACCCTGAGACGGAGGCGCCCGCTGCCGACGATTCGATAAAGACATGTTCCGTGCTTAAATTTCCGAGATTTACCCTGTAGGAGAGAGAGAATTTAATCTTCCTCAATGATATACCCAGGCTTTATTAATTTTCATTCATAGGTGAAATGTAGCTTTGCTGTATAATTAATATCCATTCAGTTTCTCTACGAGGCATTCCAGGCAACCGGTGCCATGCTTAAGTACAGCAGGAGCAAGACAGAAGGTGATTGTAAAGGGAGATTTTAAGGAGTGTAATTTTGATGGTAGTTAAGTTTGTTGCCTCACAGCAAGAAATTTAGGGCCCAAATCTTCCAGCCGGCAAGATCCTGTCTGATTGGAGCGCCCCTCTCGTGTCTGTGTGGGTTGTTCCGTGGATACGTCCCAAAGCTATGACAGTTGGGTAAATTGGAAGGGCATGAATATGACTGGGGAGGTGTTTTGTCATCTCTTGGCTCTTGTCTCTCGTCCGTTGCAACGTCGGGAGAAGGCAGATTTCGAAGCAATCTCATTTATGGAGATGTTCTGAAACCTCGGGGACCCCCAAAGGAGGTTAGAGAGGGGGCAGAACCTGTTTATGTGTAAGAGCAAATGGATGATGTAGTTACATGTAACTCAAGGTTGATGTTGTTACACCATGATTGGGAGATAAGGTTTTAAATGTGTATAGATTTAGAAAGACAATAGATGTTTCTGATGTCTCGAGGGAGGAAGTTCAGAGATGGCCTGCCGGACGGTCCAGACCAGTCTAGAGATTAGAAAGTTAATGAATTACAGAGAATTAAAGAGATTTTTGAAAAATAATTTCATTATTTCCAGACACCCTTGACTGAATGATTTGTGTATCAGTAAGTTGTAATGCAAAAATGATAACAGGAAGAATAATATTAATGAAATTGCATTTATCTTTCTCATAGCCATAATTGCACTAGCTTTGTCGGTTTCTAGTTTCTATCCATCCCTGGCCTAAACGTGGAAGGGGGATGCACACAAACACCAACCATTCAGCAATCATTCACAGTCGATTGACTTCAGTCTTTATTTACCTACTGAAAACCTACTTTACTTATTGATAGTCTCATTTATCACAATCTGTGAACAGAGGGAAGACTTCTAGGAAGGCAGCCAGGAGGATCTTTGAGAGGTGGGACTGCCAACGAATCTAAGTAATGCATACTACTTGTGAGGAATTGATGAATATTTAAAGTTTTTTTTCAAGCTGGCAGCTGTTCATTATTTTCATCCTTGGTGAAAAGGTACAGTGTGTAAGATTTAGTGACATCTATTCGTGAAGTTGCATGTTGGATCCATCAAGCTCACCCTTCCCTTTCGAGCATGCAGGAGAACTTATGGTAGCTATTTCCTATTTACTGATGTAAATATACAATAAAGAGCTGATTCTAGTGGGGATGTAAAAAGTAAGCCATACATTGAGATGATCATACATCCGTAAAAAAAAATCTACAGATAGAAGAAACTTGCTTTAAGAAAATATAACAATATCATTGACATGAACAAAAGGGTTTTAGGTGTACAAAAATGCTTTGGTAAGCAATTTTAAGGTTTATCAGTGCTTGTAGCATTATCAGTGAGAAAGAATAGGTTAGGATTGGATGGAATCGGAGACAAGGTAAGTCATGAGAGAAGGAATGGGCAGATAGAAAATCAGGGCTGGACACGATGGAAACGCCATCTTCTATTAGCCACCTTCCCCCAGACCCTGGCTCTTTGTTGCCTCCTCTCTCTCTCTCTCTCTCTCTCTCTCTCTATCTCCAGTAAAGTCTTCCATCAGCCGGCTTGAGGCTCGAGTTTGGCTCTCGAGGGGCCTATACAATAGGAAACGCTTGCTCCCCCGGCTGAGGAAGCGAGGGGAATTAAACAAGGTGTTGCATGTAGCATGTGGTCTGCACACTTCAGATCAACCTGCCCAGAGCTCATCAGTAAACAAACGGGTGCTGGTGAGCCAAAGCAATTCCCCTAATTCTTCATCTATTCACACTCAGACGTCTGTGTATCCTTGAACAATCAGTGTAATCTCTCAGAGGCCTGGTGGAGTCTCTCGCAGATGAATGTTTTATAGACTGGGTTTGTTGCCTCAGTGTCTTAGCACTACCCTTTGGCAACGCCCCCCCCCCCCCCCCCCCCCCCCCCCCCCCCCCCCCCCCCCTTGGGCACCCCCCCCCCCCCCCCCGCCCCCAACCTCGTCCCCCCGAGAGGCCACACTCTGAGTGTACATCTCATCTACATGCAGTACTTACTGACTCTCATGCACGATCTATGTTTTCATCTTTCTAATGCATCAGCACCTTGAACTTGACATGCATCAATGCAGTTGTGTGGATTGATGCAGATGCACAGTCACACTGTATGTAGGGTACATATGGTAATTATGAGTAAGTAAGGTTATGCGTGAGTCTATAGAGTCTTCATGCTGGTATTCATGAAGCCAGTCAGCGGCAAAAGAAAGTTTTCGCTTGATTTACATAATTGTACTCTTTGCAAAGGTCCATTTCGAGAACTACTTTAAAGTATAACATTGATTTGAGAAGAGGGAGATGATCAGAGGGAATTTTTTAAATCTTAAAGGTCCTTGGATATCCAAGATATCTATTCAAGACCAGCTCGGGTTTATTTTGTCATTCAGTGGGGATCAACATATCTAAAATAGCAATAGAACCCAAAAAGTTTCTCCGTATCATCTTAAAACGAGGTCTTCTATTGCTGTTCATAATATGAAAATAGTGTAATTCCAATAGTGTTACACCTGATCAAACAGAATTGCAGTAGATCAGTCGCATGGAGGACAAAGTGCCGAGTACTTTTTTTTTTTCCTCCGAGTTAAGTTTTTGATACCCCTCTCAGCCGATACAAGCACGACTACAACCTCCCCAGTCTCTGGATCTCAACCTTTTGCCCTGTTTGTCTTTTTGTTTCCTGCCCTCCGCCTCTTCCCTCATGTGTGTTGTTTGACCACGTTTGCTCTGTGTGTGTGGTTGGCAGTCAGGCTGAGTCTTCGGAGTACCTCTAACCCTCAGATTTGTCCACACATGTGAGTTGCATTGTCCAATTGACTCCATTTCGAGGGGCAGTACACGAGCAGTGGTTTCCTCTATGAGAGAATATCAGAGAGTGAGATGAACTCAACCATGGATAATTGTGTCTTTTTTATACTTTGTATTGTAACATGTTATCCAGCTGTTGAGTGTTCATGCATTGTAAATATCTGTTGTTGTCCACGTCTTCTCATTTGATGTCTGCCTGCATAAGTGCCTGCCTGTTTAGCATGAACTGCAAAACCTGAGTGTCGGTAGTTGCCCTTGTATGTCAATGAGTTTGTGGTAGGAGCCTGCTGTTTCCTATTGAACATTTTCCTTATTGCAGATCGTCTCATATGAAGCTGGGATATTGGTGCCTGTTGTCTGAGCGTATGCTCTGATGTGCCATCTGCTATATTTGATAGTAAACATTTGGGATCAAGACCAGAATAAATTTGACCTACAAACTGAGAGGGATTATTTTGTGGATTGCCCTTTTGATGATGATTGCTTGATATGAAATGATATCTTTTCCATGGTCTTTTTGAATCTGAAGTCCAGCCTACTACTGAAGCCCCCGGTCTCTTTACTTGTCGGTGGTCATATGACAGTCAAAGGGAGTACTTAATGAAAAGAGTATTTTCATTAGAATCATGTTTTGCATTTTTTATTTTGATATCTTGGGTCAATGGTTGTCATTCTCTAGTTGTGAAAATGAGCATTGTAATCCTGAAATATATGACCAACCATCTGCATGCAAATGACAATAATCCTTTAACTGATCCCCGAGGAACCCCATACTTAGGTGGGGGCATACAAACAGGTCACATCTGCTGAGTGTGCTGAGTGACGTGACTTCACTTCATGATATAACCATGGCTGTCATGTTCCCCGATGACTGTGGGAGAACCAGCTGTTTGTCAAGGTCAGTGGGTGTGGATTCCATCAGTCCATCATCGCTCCCTCCTCTGAAGCATTTTCCAAGAAGATGAATGTTGGTGCACTCACCCAGTCGGTTAGTCAGTAGAGACAGAAGATCTTTGGTGTGATACATTCCAATGTATCAAGAGATTGAAAAGCCTTTTCCTGAACTGACCATAGGTGAAAACAAAATACTTATATTTACTACAGTTGTATAAAGTGTGGGTAGTGAGTGGTCATCTTTGTTACTTCTAAAAATATTACGATTATAATTACAACAATTAGATACTGACATTTTCATGAATGTATAATCATAAAAATGTTAATTTTTTTCCCCTTACCCTAAAATGAACCCATTAATGTGTATTTATGTAGATGGGGGTCCTCTCTATGGAGACCGCCATGTTTTTATAGAGGTAAAAATGGACATCCTAAACCTTTAATGAGTTTTAATGACAGCTGAAGTCTACCATAGGTTCTCCTGCATGCTCAGAAAGGGTGAGGTGATCCTACACACTGCACCTTAATATAAGTTTTGTCTGTTATTTGTTTTGACCTCTATCTCTCCTTTAAGTAGCACTGCATGTCAGGCAAGTCAGTTATAACACTTTGACAATTACATACCGAGATTCCCGTCTAGATCTTTGAAAGTTCTGACCATCGAAAACCCTATAGAAGAATACACCCAGCAACTTCACTCAAATACAAACGCACCAGCAAAGTCAGCATAGGAGATTAAACTTGATGCACTGCGGAGAGAGAACTCCGGGATCCGCACTATACGATTCAGCCAGCTGAGCACAAACAAACTGAACAGCCTGTAGCAGCAGATGAAAGTGCTGCTGAGAAACATTTCAAATCCAGCACATAACTGCTCGCTATAGTTGATGACTCCCATTTGAGCACAGGTTCAGAAAGGCCTCTGAGAAATGCCGTCAGATGCATTCAACATAATGACCCCAGCAGAGGAGTATATGGTGATACGTTTACAACGGCAGGCTCTGGGTAACGCCGCCAAATCAGTGCACAGGTGCTGAGTGCAAGAGAGTTAGTGCCACAGTAAAACTGCTGGACTCCGTGTGGGGTCTCCATCTAATTATTGATTGAGAGCTTTCCAACATATTACACCATCGAGTGTCAAGACGAGGCCTTGATTTTGTTGTGTTGGTGTGCGTGACCCAGAGTGAGACACATTAATCAAGGACGCCCACAGTCATGTATCTGCCCTTACGGCAAGTATAGCAACAGAAAGACTCCAAGGAGGGTTCACACCAGCCTTGTTATGTGCACTTGAGCCAAATCCTAGAGTATCTATAACTCTGGTATTTGGTAGATGCCATGTCTCGGGCTGCTCAGCATTGGTGTGAACTCCATCAGCACCAACCGTAGATAGAGTAGCAATGACTGTGCTTTGTTTGCTTAAGCGATCAGTTGTTGCCCTTGTCTGTCAATGACCTCCTATTGAACATTTCTCTAACTGCTGAACATCTGATATGAAGCTGGGATATTGCTGAATTGGCCATGGCTTGTTGTCTGAGCATATGCTATTGTTTGCTGGTAAACATTCTGGATCGAGACCAGAATAATTGCGACTCACCAATTATCCATAATGTTGAGATTGAGTGGGGAAAATTTCATGGGCTACCCTTTTGATAATGATTACGATAGCCTCTCCGCTGTCAGTTGGACTGAGATGCTCGATATTCTAATGGTAGAGTGAAACTGAAGAATACGCCTAATTGTGCTTTGCACTGAAGTCAGCAGGTTGTTATTCCATCAGATTCAAGGGTGTCAAGGGGGGGCGAGGACCAAAACTGGCCCGCCAAAGGGTCCAATACTCCCTGTGAGATGACTTTGCAAATTGTAAAAGTTACAGAAAACAATTCTTTGTTTTTTGATAAAAGTACAAGTACAGTGTTTTCCCTACGTTCACAGTGAGGTGGGGGGCGGGGGGGGGGGGCAATCGAAGGCAATGGAAGGGTGGGGGAGCTGTGGAAGCATGCGGAATGATCTGTTCTGCAGAGGGAACCATTTTCAGTTGTTAATATTATGCCGTGATTTGACCACTTGAGCTGGAGTTGGCTGTGCATGACTCCTGCTTTCGGAACCTGTAAACACGATATCTGTGGAATATATTTTGGGAATCCTCGGGAATTCCATCAAACGGTCTGAGAACGTAAAGAGGAACACGATCGCAGTCGTTTGTACTTCTTCTTTTGCCTTCCAGGATGGTGATCCCTCTTTGCCCCCGGAGAAACGCAACCAAGTAAGTGGCCGATTTCACGTATGCTGCAGATGTGAATGACTGTTCTCTGATAACTTCGGGATCCGCATCAGATCCAGGATCTGTGTGGGCAATGCACATTTCACATTTCGCACCAACAGCTCATTAAAAAAAGTTGGGACCGCCACTTTGATCAATTCCCTAATGGAATAAGTAATCAATCAGTCGGTCTGTCTGTCCCCACTCTCCAAAGGTGTCCTCTCTCTGTAGGAATCAATGGTTGAAATTGCCGCTGCAAAGTATAATTACAAGCGCACGCACACACACACACACACACACACGTCTTGTCTGTAGTGTGCTGCATCATCGACGAGGACGCACTCTGCACGGGGAAGGAGTGAGTGAGATGCAGCCGTTTGGTTTGGCCTCTTGTTATTGTTCCAAACAATCAGAGAGGGTAGTCTCTTGTAAATAAATTCCAGATTGGTGCATGGATTCAGGATCTATTAGAGGGGGGTGTGTCTGTAAAGTAAACATTTGTTTCGCGTCTGTAGTGTCTATTCTGATATTGGGGGACATGGGCTAAGGGGGCTTATGTCTCTGGCGCAACCAGATCAGAATTCTATTGAAAATCAGGATTGAACCGACTCAGGCGTCATTACAGAGGGGTCAGTGGGGAATGGACTGACTCTCTCTATGTATTTTAATCTAACAATGTTTAGCCACCAGTCTGTCCACAACCAAAAAATCAAAATGACTGTCCACTGTAGGGAAGTGTAGGGAAAAGAGAGAGGAGACTTTGTCTCTTTTAATATTCTACTCTTCTCCGAGATGAAGGAAGCGAGGCTGTGGCCCCACTGAATGTTTGCCTGTGTTGCTGCGTCTGCTCCCGATGAGCCACGGGTTCGCCGGTCACCTGCCGCCTTCGTCCCTGTGCATTCACGGCCGACTCGTCCTCGCAGGTGAACCTGGCTCAGCTGTTGAGAGACTCGAGGGAACGATCCAAGCGGCTCGCCGAGGAGGCGAAGGAGCTGACTCAGAGGCTCACCGAGGCCCAGGGCGACAACAAGGTGAGTTTTGCGGGAGCTCCCTGCGCGTTGGTGTCGGCCCCGCGCCTCCAGCCCTCGCCCGCTCTTAGTCGGCCGTCGGAGAGGAGCGCTGACGCGAGCCCGTTTGTCTTGCAGCTCCTGAGGATGACGATCACTCGACAGAGGCTGGGGGATGAGGAGGTGGGGGCGCGCCACTTTCCCGCACACGAACGCGAGGACCTGGTTCTCCAGCTGGAGAGGGCGGGGCTACAGGTTTGTGCTCTGCTCGCTTTGGAGCGCACGGTTCAGTGACAAATTGTTCTTCGAGCACGAACCCCGTATCATTGGCATCTTTGTTATTGACCTCCTCTCGGTGGAGGCGGCCATGTTGCACCGCCGTGTTGTTAGAACAGCCCAGAATGCACAAAATAAGCACCAATGAATTCTGCAAAAGAGCATCACCGACCTGTGTCACATCTACTTCTCACAATCCGGTCATTTCACATCCAGACCCTTCTGTTTTCATTTGCCACATCATCTTTGCGCACATGAAACCAGATGTTCCACCCATTCCAACTCGCAGTGTGAGGTGTTTGTAGCAGGAGTTTGTGCGACGGCGGCCAGCTTAACCCGCTCGCTCCCGCGCTCTCTCCCAGATGGAGGAGATGGAGCACAACGCCAAGGCTCTGGCGGACGAGCTGGCGGACGTGAAGGCCGAGCGCAGCGTGTTCATGGAGAAGGCCGATCGGCTCAACCTGGAGCTCAACCACATTCTGGGCAACCACGAGGCTCGCATCATCGACGTGGACGCACTCTGCATGGAGAACAAGTGAGTGAGATGCAGCCGTACTCTTTAGCCTTCCAAACAATCAGAGGGCGGAGTCGCTCGTAAACCAATCCCTTCTTTAGAGGCGTTTACAGTCCAGATTAGGGCATGGATCTAGGATCCATTAGAGGGGGAGTGTCTATGAAGGTTTTCGTACCTTTATTCTCTTTATCATTCAGAAAATCAGGTCGGGGGACTGAGCTGATGCTGTGATGTTTAGTACAGATCCAAATAAAAATAATGAAGTGTTTTCATAATGATTTGAAGAAGGTATATGCTTAAATAAAGGTCCAGCGTGTGAGATGTTGGTGGAGTCATTCTAATCGCCATGGGCAGAAATGGAAAATACAGTCATCATACTTTCAGTGATCTGAGTGGACATGTGAGCGACACCATGAATTGTTGTTTTGCTCTTTTATATTTACACCTGGAGTCACTCAGTCCCGCTCACCTTTCCAGACGTGAGACATGCAAACTCAAGTGCATCATGTTTGGAAGGGAAACGCGCATGCATGCAAATTCACCACGAGATGTCGCTCGATCTCACTCTCCGTACGCTTTAAGCCAGGTGGGCGACTCTGCAGCGATTGAACACGCCCACTTTTCATTCAGCACTTTCCTTTATTTCAACTTTACAACGATGCTGATTGTGGGAGTTTAAGCTCAAAGCTTCGAACTCGGTTTACGTTTTGCATCTGAAAGTTGTATCATGCTAACTGAGTGGTCATTGCCGCCGTAGGTATTTGCATGAACGTTTCAGCCAGTTGCAAGAGGAGGTGAATCTGCTGAAGTCCAACATCATGAAGTACAAGGTAAAGACGGCCGATGGAACGGAAATGAACACTCTTAACTCTCGCGCGCTGCTTTGACCGAGACATGACATCACTCCTTTGTCCTCTGTTCCTCGCAGACCGCTCTCGAGAGGAGGAAGAACTCCGGCACATGTGGGAAGTCCAACAGCAGCCCGCTCACCGGAGTCCTCTCCGCCAAGCAAGGTGAGCACACAAACTCCCGCCGCGCCGCCGCACCGAGACACGCCGAACATAGATCGCCCCTGACGGAAAAAACAACATTTTTCACACCATAAATCATTGCATTATTTAATGAGAACATTTTTACATGTTTTTTTTGGACCACGCTTCGAGCCAACCAGTGGACACCAGCTGTGATACTAATTGTACTCTGAGTGGTGGAGAGCGCCACTGGCAGGGAATGAGGCTGCCATGATGACTGACAGTCGCTGGCAGAAGCAGCACAGTGGGTTCTGGAGTTAAAGTTTGGAGAGTGTCACCGAGTGGACAGCCGTTTCTCACTCTCTGTCTCACTCTTCTCATGCTGCTCGATATTTCCCTGTTCCCACTTGGATCCATAAAAAAAATGTGTCGTGAAAGTTTGATGGGTACATTGATATCATGTCGGACGGAGGGTAGAACATGAACGTCATCGTATTGCACTCTGCCCCCGCTTCTCCCCTAGTCCAGGAAATGCTGCTGGAGGAGCAGGGCTGCAGCCTGCCGGCCACGCCGCAGTCCATCTCCGACCTCAAGTCCCTGGCCACGGCTCTGCTGGAGACCATCCATGAGAAGAACCTGGTCATTCAGCATCAGAGGCACACCAACAGGTAGTGATGGAGACCCCTGCTGGCTGGCCTCCGTGTTAAACATAAATACTAAAGCCTTGGTGATGTGAGCTGATGAGTGTGAACCGCATATAAAGATGAATGAATGAATGATGCGTAGATGCACAAGCTTCTCTTGTGCGGTCTTCTCCATGTTCATGAACGGAAGCGGGAGCATGAGGACTGATCCCGTTCAAGCTGCCCCATGACAGACACCTGAACACAAAGGTTTCAAATCCCTCCCCCATCCATGTTGATGAGTGAGAGCTTTGGTCGTGTATCAAGATGGAGACGCAGTCTCTTCCATCGCGATGGATGAGGTTGTGTACATCAGATGGGTGGAAGCTAGTGGCTCCGTCGTCGGTGTGACGATGACATGGCTCCACTCTCCGCTGTAGAATGGCAGTTGATGATGATCGAGGAGCCCTCCTCCTCCACCCTCGCAGCCTCGTGATGTTTGACTTCCTGTTAAAGAGTCCTCCTCCACCTTCAAGTCAAATACTGCACCATGACACTCACACACACACACTGTTTCATCACTCCTTGGTCACCTGACCGCCCTCTCCATTGTTCTGCAGGATCCTTGGAAACAGGGTTGCAGATCTGGAGCGGAAGCTGAAGACGCTGGAGGTGTCGGGACTGTGGAGCCTTCCAGGTAGATCACAAACAATGTCTATCACAGCTCCGTTTAACACGGTTGCATAAAACTGTAAAAAAGCGCAGAGTCTTTGAGGATACGGATCTATGGCAAATTCAGAAAATGAAATGACCACAACGTAATGGCACTACCCAAACCAAGCGTTGTTGCAGTGCACATCTTTTTGCCAGAGCTTTTCGATAAAGGCTTCCTATGTTTCCAGCCCTGATGTGTGAAAACATTATGGAACTTGATTTAAAGTTCTGTGCCTTCATCCAGACACAGTTCACAGTTCTTTGTTTGAGAGAAACAAGTCCCCTGAATTCTACCATTTGAAAAAAAGAATCAGAGACAAAAGTCCAGCTAATGTGACCGAGCGCAGCCCAAAACATAATTGTTCCCTCCAAAGAAAAAGAAGAAACCAACATTAATGTGCATGTTCTACTTACGAATGCTGTTGTTGTTTTGTAGCACATCACAGGCGGCCATATTGCCCTGCAAGGACGCGCTTTAACGACATGCTGAAAGTCATCGAGCACCGTGATAATGCATTTTTTGATTTACTTTTGTAATCGAGCGAATTAGATTGAATGAATTGATCTCCATTTGACTTCCCCTCGCCATGTTTTTACAGTAGCCCAGAAAGGACACACTCGATACCTTTTGTGTGCACCCAACTGAAATTCTATCATGAATTGCAGCCGATTCTTTCTGCAGGGTCTTCAGTCTCCCTGTCTTGGTGTCAGCAGTGTGTGTCTCAACACACCCTCAGCAAACACCAGCCTGTGTTTACCATGTGCACCTGTGTGTGTGTCTGTTTGCGCTTCGCTTCACGTGTTGCTCTCGAATCTCCTGTTGTGTTACTTCTATAGCTCTAACTTACAAATATGTTGATAATGAGACACACAAATTCATCATCCAATGAGTTGTCAACTTATTAATAATCAATTATTGATCGATTCAACCATCACTTGTGTCTTTTTTGAGGAAAGTCCTGTGATCTCTATTCTAATGTTCTCTGTTGTAAAGCCATGTAGGTGTGTTTTACTCTAATGACACTAATGAACCTTTGTCCTCATAACAACGTGTCTCTCTCTCTCTCTCTCTCTCTCTCTCTCTCTCCCCTCTCTCGCTGCATCTCAGGCTTGACCTACCGTGTATCTGTGGGAATTGGGAGTATGTATTCCTTCTGCCCCACTTAGCCCATTCATGCCCTCTGTTGTGCCATGCCAGGACAGATCTGGGCAGATGCCCAGAGAGCGTGTCACCTCATGCCCACCGTTTGCACTGTGTCGACTCCATTGACCACCCGCCCGTGTGTCTGTCCATGATACCACTGACTGAGCCAGGCCACCTGAATACCACACGCTCATCCTGATTGGTCCAGTGGACCCGTTTTTAGATTCCACTCCCAGGAGTGATGAGGGATTGGGGGCTGTGAATGTGTTCAGAGCAGCAGAGGCTCTGCCTGTTTGAATGTTTTTAAATGATTAATTTAAGACCATAATAGATTAAAAAACCCAGCTCTTTATTTTATCATTACAAAAAAAGAACCACCCAACAGTCCAACTCGAACACAGCTCCCTCTTGTCGCCACCGGAGGGAGGTGTTGCGTCGCGTATGGACCGGCCCCCGAGAGGCGGCGTCGCTGCGGCTGAATGGAGGTGCCCTGTCATGAGACCGTCATTCTCGCCGCCATAAAGCTGACAAGCATCCATTACTGAAAATGATTGCCCACATTACAAACACATTTAGGGGAATGTGCCGTTATTAGGGAATTTGTAGGCGAGGGCCCAGAGCGCCTGACGACCACGCTGTCCAGCACAGTCAGAGAGAGAGTCTGTGGCCTTGATGTGGTATGAAGTTGCGCTGATGGATATTAAAGGCAAACAGGATAAGATACAGGGCCTTGGCCACCGTACCTGAGGCCCGGTGGAGCCTGAGGGACGGGGGGCAGGGGGCAGGGGGGGGCTACATTGGCTCTGGATGAGAGGGATGGAAAAACACGAACAATCACATTGATGTCTTTGGTCAGATCGAGCCGTGATCGATCGATCCCTTCTGTCCATTCCTGAGACCCCCCCTTGCGGAATGAATGGCATGTGAAGTTGAACCGTCGACCCCCGCCTCTCTCTCCACGCCTCTCTCTCCACGCCATTTTAAGCAGAAAGTGGTCTTTGCAGCGTATGAATGCGCAGGGTGCTGGCGAGGGGCCGGACAGGGAGCCCCTTGCCCTCAATCCCACGACCACAGCTTGAGGTGGGCGCTGGAGGTGGCGTGGTAAATGCTGCCTCTTTTTTTTTAAAGGTGCAGTGTGTACGATTTGTGATATCTCGAGGTGTGGTTACATGTCTATCCATCACCTCACCCTCACCTTCTGAACATGCAGGAGAAGCTAAGGTGGACTTCAGCTGGACTTCAAACTCAAGATGTTTAGTACGTCCACTATTTAATTCAAGGTCATGGAAAACACATCAAACATTCAGGTGATTGTACATTTATGTAAATGTCAGTCATTTGAATTGTTTTGTAATATTTTTTCAAAGTACCAAAAAAGAGCGACATCTCCCACACTCCACCTTAAAACAAAGGCCACAGAATTCCATTTGCCAAGTTAGATTCAGGTGCTGGTGTTTTCTGGCAGTGTGGACTGTTCGTCTACACCAGGGGTGTCGGACATACGGTCCGTGGGTCAGAACTGGCCCGCGGACGGTCCGGTCCGGTCCGCCAGATGAGAAGACATGAATGTCAATCTTTCAGTCACCGAAACAGCGACGAGCTTGTCCCCTGGGCTGCACACAGGGCGAGCACACAACCCCACCTAGCAGTTGCTGCGGTGTACTGGTATTGATACTATTATCAATGGACCCACTGGTCCGGCCCACTTGCGGACTTCAAATGAATGGGGCTGAACGTGGCCCCTGATCTACGCTGCGTACGTGGTGTTGCTTGCCCTTTGTCCAACACTGTCTTTCAACACCTGCAGCAGTGCTCTCTTCAAACCCCTGTTGTCATGCACACTTTTTAATTGTGGGCCAGCAAGCAAAATCTCTCTCTCTCTCTCTCTCTCTCTCTCTCTCTCTCTCTCAAACATGGAGCCTCCACAGCAGCATTCATAACAATATGTTCTGCGCTCACCATTCATGATTCTCATGCATGGTGCCTCCCAGTCATCCGTGCTTTCATTCCTCTGTTTGTTTCCACGTCCTCACACTTGAGCGCTCTGAGAAATGGGGACCTCTGTTTTCCCTCTGTCGGTGGAGACAAAGGCTGACGCCCCCCCCCCCCCCCCCCCCCCCCCCCCCCCCCCCCCCCCCCCCCCAGAAGGGGGCGCCCCCCCCCCCCCCCCCCCCACACACACACACACACACTTCAAGGCCTCTGTGCATGTTGTGTTGCTGTGTGTATATGAGATGTCTGCATTCTAGTGCACAGGCTCCTCTGAGCAGCATATGGTGTCAGCCTGAGTCATGCAGCCATCACTAATGAAGACAGATGACAAGGAGCTGAAGCCACTTCTCTGTGGAAGCACAGCGCTGCATACATGCTCGTGTGTGTTGTGCTGCGTCCATCCCATTCCCCAACACGTGTCTTCATGCTGTCACTTGGAATGAGAAAGTAACTGTGTGTGTGTGTGTGTGTGTGTGTGTGTGTGTGTGTGTGTGTGTGGTCTCACAGGGACACGCAACAGCATCCCGCCGAACGACAACCTCCAACCTGAGCTCCGTCCGACGCGTGCCGCCTCTCAGCCAATGGCGCCGCAGCCGAAAGGTGAGCGCTCGTGAGTCTCCTCCGCCATTCAGCCGCCGCGCTCGCTTCCCGCCATGTTTAACCCACATCCTTTGCATTCCCTCCTCCACCTCGCTCGGCTTCTCATTGGTGCAAGCTGCCCAAATGCCATGGCATTTTGGAAATGTGAAGCAAATTCTCGCCCGCTGACATTCAGAAACTTCTGCCATCTTCTCTTTGAAAGGGGGGGGGCATAAATATGGATGCTAGTTCAAGTCCTGTTGCTTTCTTCCTGCATGTTGTTGCATATGTGTGTGTGTGTGTGTGTAGTCTGAGTAGTAGCGGAGGGACACTCCATGTGCAGTCTTTAACCTTTTTGCCTCCACATCGACAAATATGGGTCAGTAATCCCCAAAGTGAGAGCATACTCTGGCAGGAAGACGCAGAACTAAGCTGTTGCTGTTGCGGAGACGCGGGGCGTCACACTTGTCTTGCGTCCCGTTGTCTGGGGCACTGCTGCTATATTTAGCCTGTTGCCATGGAAGCACTTCAGTCACATAAGTCATTGAAACAACTTTCTACGTTGACACCGTGGCACCGGTCCAAGGGAGGAAAGTTCTTCTCCGAATTGGCTTTGTCATTCTGTCTTGTATTAATTTTCTTAAAAATCGAGATGGAAGAAGAGAAAGGAGACCTGAATGATAACGGAATCATCCGTGCGCAGACAATACCAGAAAAGAGAGTTTGTCTCAGACCCATTTTGGAATCGACATCCTTCTTCCGGTTTCGTGTCATCCATTATCATCAAGGGCAAACATTTCAAAACACATCATGTGTTGCTTTTAAAATTCACGACGCACCCCATCACTAAATATCCTGCCACTCACAAATGCAATCCCAATCGCTGTCATCCTCAATTTGTTGATTTAGTGGATCACTTGATCATTTAATTCTGATTATTTAAAGGTGCAATGTGTAAGATTGAGGTCATTTTGTCGCATTTAAATACTGACATTTTCATGAATTTATAAATGTAAATGTTCCCTAAAATGCCTATTACCCGAGGGGGGGGTCCTCTGTATGGAGGCTGCCATGTTTTCACAGTAGTAAACGGTATTAATGACAACTGAAGTCTACCAGAGGTTTTCC